>PVHX01005637.1:36074-99405 GCA_004024805.1 Geosciurus inauris | reverse complement strand
CGCCTCCTATGTCCCCTTTCAGTTCCTGGAACTTTAGGTAACTGGCCAGGGGGTCTTGGCAGCCTGTGGTTATGCACCCCCATCCATGAGAAGCAAGCATAGCAAAGCATTAATCACAGAAGCACAAAGAGCAGGTTAGCAAATACATGCAGGCCTGAGCCAGAGTGACTCCATTTTGTTAGGATTTTACACTGTGGTCATGGTGAGCACAAGATATATATGACTGCTGCTTCCGAAACACAGCACATTGTTTTACAGTAAAATTTTTAAAAAATAAATAGGAGAATAATGATTGAAAGTATGGTATAGTCAATAGGTGAGCCACCAATATTGTTTATCAAGTGTAATGGACTTGATACTTTTATGTGCTACACACACTTTTACAATTGTCAGCACAGTAGATTTATTTACATCAGCATCACCCCATACACGTAAGTAATGTGCAGTTCCGATGTCACTAGGCGAGAGGAGTTTTTCAATTCCATTATAATCTTATGGGACCACCATTGTTGGCTAAAATGTTTCAGCATATAACTACTATCCATTTCATGCTAGTGTGGCCAGGAGTTCAGAGCAGAATCTTTTGCATAGCAGCTCATTCAAGACTGACCAAGTTGGAATGTAGCTGATGAAACATTGTTGAATTTAGAGTAAAATTTGGTAAGAATAAAACTCCCTTAGGCTTATCTATGCAACTTGGGTTTGAAGAAGTAAGGTTTTTCCCTTATTATTTAATTTTAGGACCTGTAAATATAACTGCTTTTTACATCACATAATTCTAAATCAATTTACAGAGGTAATAAAAGATAATTAGGTTAATATACACTGCTCCAAGGGGTTTCTGATCAAGAACTCAATTTTATTTCATTTGAAATAAAATGAGGTCAGTGTTTATTTTGCAAGTTAAGTTATCTTGACTTTTCTCTTGAAAGGAACCATGAGATAGAAGGGAAATTTCCTTTCTATATGAGTGACAAACTCTCTCTTACACCTATATTCATTAGTTTGACAGTCCAATTTGTGGCAATTAAATATCTTTATGTACAAAGAATCTTCCTTATTAAGGATTGGTATTGGCCCTTCTGTACAGTATTGTTAAATCTGAAGGAAAATCCTATTGTTACTTTATATCAATTGCTATAGGACAGTATCAATACTCACTATACTGAGATACTTTTTCTGGAAAATTCCTCATTAAAAAAACCCCAAAAACTGCAAGGTAAGCTCCTGTTCAATCTTAACACCGTCACTGCTCTACTCAACTAACATGTAAAAATGAACCACGACAGCGTTGACTTCAAGGAGTAGGGGCCGGGTGACCACAGTAACAAGTGCTCTAGTGAAGTCTCCACTCAGCCCTGCATGGTGCACTACCAAGCGGACAGAGGCTCCCTTGCAGAGGAGTGTGGGGACCCCCAAGAGCTCTTTCAGGAAGGGAGGAGTTGACTGTGACAAGCAAGGACAGGAGCCCACAGGACCGTGGATGCTGGGTCCAGCCAGACTAGCCAGTGGGAGCATATGCTGGGGACCCAGTCATAAAGAGAGGTGCAAGGGGCTGACATGGCTGGAGTCCACTCCAGAATCTGGAGGCAGTCCCAGAGTACAGGAAGTGCCTTGAGGGGCCAGGGCACTGGACAGGGATGTGGGTCAGTAGGCGGGGAAGCAAAGGCTGAACCCTGATCAAAGGCTTGGCCCAGGGAACTGGGAGGGAAGCCTGGTCAAGTGCCGGAGGTGGGAGCTCTGAGCTGCTGAGAACTAAAATAATTTGTATAGGGTGGGGAATTAGGGAAGAGGGGGTTGAGGAAGTGGCCATGAAGGTTTAGAAATTGATGATGGAAAAGAATGGATCTTAATAATTAGGGAGAACAATCAGAAGATTAGAAACTTGTTTCATAAAAAGAACAAAAGAAAAAAACAAAAACAAGAGAACGAAAGAAAATTCCATTTATGTGATGGGTGTCTAATGTGTATGTGACAAGTCCTAAGAGCTACATAAAAAGAGGAAAAGAATAACAGATACAACTGATTTTAAGAAATAATAAACCAGTTATGAACAATCATGCAGCACTTTCAACACCTATATGATATTGACAAATATTCAAACATAAAACTCCCCAAGCTCCAGAAATATGAATAAACTAATAACTGTTAAACCCTTTACAGGGACAGGCAAACAAGACTATTTCTTCTAGAAGCAATCATTGCAGTGAGGAATTGGGGGAGTTTGAATCATAGATTATAAAATTAGATAAAAATCCCAACATCACCTGCAAACCCTTCACTTAAAAATTTGGAGCTACCCAAATTGAGAGTTGGTAGTTGAGACAGACTGGAATCCATAATTTTCAGGCTACTGTAGACCCTAACAGGAGGCTAATGTTTTTCCAAGGGAAGGGGTAGATGTTGTGTCTTTGAATTTGAAGGAAAAACTTGCCACTGCAGTTGGCAATGGCCAGAGACAATACTATCAGTTATGCCTTCACAGTGTGATATTGAGCCTTGTACATGGAAAGAAACTGGGCCATGTTTTATGGCCTACTGTTTTGGCAAAATGAAGCATTTGACATAAAGGGGAATTATTACTGGGGCCTGTGCTCAGTGGGAAACCATTGCCAATGCCCCAGGTCAAACAGAGAGCTTGTTAATTCAACTTCCCTTGAAGGCTCATAACTTGTAATGATTGTTACATGGATTACTTAATCCTGCTGGGACCCAGCTTGTGAAATTCTTTCTGATCAAAGTTATTCTCTTGGGTAGGCTGTGGTTAAAAGGCTTCACTCTCCATGTTCTTAAGGTTCTGTTATCCTGGTCCAAGAGATTGAATCACTGGTCTGTAACTTCATTATTTTTATTTTACATAAGCATAAAATTTTTTAAAAAATTTTTTGTTTTGAAGTAATTACAGATCTACAGGGAGTTGCAAGGTAGGATGGAAATGCCCCCTGCACCATTTATCCTGTGTCCAATAATAGTTTCATCGCACATAAATATAGTACAATATCAAAACAAGGAAATTACCCATAATACAACATGAAAACAACATGTGTATGGATCTTTCCTTTTTCTTTTGTTTTTATTTTTTAAAATTTTTTTCCCATTCCCCTTTCTCTCCCCCCTCCCCCCTGCCACATCTAGAGTTCCTCCATTTCTCCTATGTTCCCAATTCCCACCCACTCTATGTATCCTCATCCACTAATCAGAGAGAACATTCGGCATTTGGTTTTTTGGGATTGGCTTACTTCACTTAGCACAATGCTTTCCAATTCCATCCATTTGCCTGCAAATGCCATAATTTTATTCTCTTTTATTGCTGAATAATATTCCATTGTGTATATGTACCACATTTTCTTTATCCATTCATCTATTGTAGGGCATCTGAGTTGCTTCCATAGTTTTGCAATTGTGAATTGTGCTGCTATAAACATTGAAGTGGCTGCTTTACTATAGTGTGCTGTTTTTAAGTCTTTAGGGTATAGGCCAAGGAGTGGGAGAGCTGGGTCAAATGGTGGTTCCATTCCAAGTTTTTAAAGAAATCTCCATACTGCTTTCCAGATTGGTTGCACCAGTTTGCAATCCCCCCAGCAATGTTTAAGTATACCTTTTTCACCACATCCTCACCAGCACTTATTGTTGCTGGTATTTTGGATAGCTGCCACTCTGGGGTGAATTGAAATCTGAGGGTAGTTTTGATTTGCATTTCTCTAATGGCTAGAGATGTTGAACATTTCTTCATATATATGTTTATTGATTGTATATCTTCTGAGAGGTTTCTATTCAGCTCCTTAGCCCATTTATTGATTGGGTTGTTTGCTTTTTTGGTGTTAAGTTTTTTGAGTTCTTTATATATCCTGGAGATCAGTGCTCTATCTGATGTGCACGTGGCAAAAATTTGCTCCCAGAATGTAGGCTCTCTGTTCACCTCATTGATAGTTTCTTTTGCTGAGAAGAAGCTTTTTAGTTTAAGTCCATCCCATTTACTGATTCTTGCTTTTATTTCTTGTGCTATAGGTGTCTTGTTAAGGAATTCAGGGCCTAATCCCACGTGATGAAGATTTGGACCTACTTTCTCCTCAATTAGCCGCAGGGTCTCTGGTCTAATTCCTTGGTCTTTGATCCACTTTGAGTCGAGTTTTGTGCATGGTGAGAGATGGGGGTTTAGTTTCATTTTACTGCATATGGATTTCCAGTTTTCCCAGCACCATTTGTTGAAAAGGCTATCTTTTCTCCAATGTATGTTTTTGGCACCTTTGTCTAGTATGAGATAGCTGTATTTATGTGCATTACCCTCTGTGTCTTCTATTCTGTACCATTGGTCTACATGTCTATTTTGGTGCCAGTACCATGCCGTTTTTGTTACTATTGCTTTGTAGTAAAGTTTAAGGTCTGGTATTGTGATGCTTCCTGCTTCACTCTTCTTGCTCAAGATAGCTTTGGCTATTCTCGGTCTCTTATTTTCCCAAATGAATTTCATGATTGCCTTTTCTATTTCTATAAGAAAGGACTCTGGGATTTTAATTGGGATTGCATTGAATTTGTATAGCGCTTTGGGTAGTATGGCCATTTTAATAATATTGATTCTGCCTATCCAGGAACATGGGAGGTCTTTCCATCTTCTAAGATCTTCTTCAATTTCTTTCTTTAGTGTCTTGTAGAGGTCTTTCACCTCTCTTGTTAGATTGATTCCCAAGTATTTTATTTTTTGGAGGCTATTGCGAATGGAGTAGTTTTTCTAATTTCTCTTTCAGAGGACTCATTGCTGATGTATAGAAATGCATTTGATTTATGTATATTGATTTTATATCCTGCAATTTTATTGATTTATCAGTTCTAGAAGTTTTGTGGTGGAACTTTTTGGATCCTCTAAGTATAGGATCATGTTGTCTGCAAATAATGATAGTTTGAGTTCTTCTTTCCCTATTTGTATCCCTTTAATTTCCTTCATCTGTCTGATTGCTCTGGCAAGAGTTTCAAGGACTATATTGAATAAGAGTGGTGAGAGAGGGCATCCCTGTCTTGTTCCAGTTTTTAGAGGGATGCTTCCAATTTTTTTCCATTTAGGATGAGGTTGGCCTTGGGCTTAGTGTATATTGCCTTAACAATGTTGAGGTATGTTCCTACTATCCCTAGGCTCTCTAGTGTTTTGAATATGAAGGGGTGCTGTATTTTGTCAAATGCTTTATCTGCGTCAATTGATAGAATCATGTGAGTCTTGTCTTTAAGTCTATTGATGTGATGGATTACGTGTATTGATTTCCATACATTGAACCAATTTTGCATCCCTGGAATTAACCCCACTTGATCATGGTGCACTATTTTCTTAATATGCTTTTGTATACAATTTGCCAAAATTTTATTAAGAAGTTTTGCATCTATATTCATTAGGGATATTGGTCTGAAATTTTCCTTTTTTGACATGTTTCTGTCTGGTTTTGGAATAAAGGTGATACTAGCCTCATAGAATGAGTTTGGAAGGGTTCCTTCCCTTTCTAATTCGTGGAATAGTTTGAGAAGTATTGGAGTTAGTTCTTCTTTGTAGGTCTTGTAGAACTCGGCTGAGAATCCATCTGGTCGAGGGCTTTTCTTGGTTGGAAGGCTGTTGATGGCCTCTTCTATTTCGTTGTCTGTAATTGATCTGTTTAAGTCATGAATGTCCTCTTGGTTCAATTGGGTAGGTCATATGTCTCTAGGAATTTGTCGGTGTCTTCAGGGTTTTCTAATTTACTGGAATATAAGTTTTCCAAATAGTTTCTGATTATCCTCTGTATTTCAGCAGGGTCTGTCATGATGTTTCCTTTTTCATCACAAATTTTGGTAATTTGGGTTTTCTCTCTCCTTCTTTTTTGTTAGGGTGGCTAAGGATTTGTCAATTTTGTTTAATTTTTCGAAGAACCAGCATTTTGTTTTATCAATTTTTTGAATTGTTTCTTGTGTTTCAATTTCGTTGATTTCAGCTCTGATTCTAATTATTTCCTGTATTCTACTTCTTTTGGTGTTGCTTTGTTCTTCTTTTTCTAGGGCTTTGAGTTGTAGTGTCAATTCATTGATTTGTTGACTTTTACATCTTTGAATATATGAGCTTAATGCAATGAACTTTCCTCTTAGCACTGCCTTCATAGTGTCCCAGAGATTTTGGTATGTTGTATCAGAGTTCTCATTTACCTACAAGAATTTTTTTATCTCTTCCCTGATGTCTTCTGTTACCCATGCATTGTTCAATAGCAAATTATTGAGTCTCCGGGTGTTGTAGTGACTTTTTTAAAAAAAACTGTCATTAATTTCTAGTTTCAGTCCATTATAGTCAGATAGAATGCAGGTTAGTATCTCTATTCTTTTGGATTTACTGAGACTTGCTTTGTGGCATAGCATATGATCTATTTTGGAGAAGGATCCATGTGCTGCTGAGGAAAATGTGTATTTGCTTGTTGAAGGATGGAATATTCTATATATATCAGTTAAGTCTAGACTTTTGATTGTTCTATTAAGTCTTGTAGATTCTTTGTTTAGTTTTTGTTTGGAAGATCTGTCCAGTGGTGAGAGAGTTGTGCTAAAGTCACCCAATACTATTGTGTTGGGATTTATTTGGTTCTTGAATTTGAGAAGAGTTTGTTTGATGAACATGGCTGCCCCATTGTTTGGGGCATAGATATTTAAGATTGTTATGTCTTGTTGATGTATGATTCCCTTGAGCAGTATGAAATGACCTTCTTTATCCCTTTTCACTAATTTTGGTTTGAAGTCTACTTTATCTGAAATGAGGACGGAAACTCCTGCTTGTTTACGTAGTCCATGTGAGTGATACATTTTTTCCATCCTTTCACCTTCAATTTGTATCTCTTTCTATGAGATGAGTCTCTTGGAGGCAGCATATTGTTGGGTCTTTTGTTTTTAATCCAATCTGCCAGTCTGTGTCTTTTAATTGCTGAGTTTAGGCCATTGACATTCAATGTTATTATGGAGATATGGTTTGTATTTCCAGACATTTTGGCTTATTCTTAGTTTTTAACTTGACTTGGTTTCTCCTTTGATTGGCCTTTAGTGTAGCTCCTCCCTCTGCAGGTTTTCATTGTTGTTTTTTTATGTCTTCCTCATGGAATATTTTACCAAGAATGTTCTGTAGTGTCAGCTTTCTTGCTGTGAATTCTTTTAATTTTTGTTTATCTTGGAAGGTTTTTATTTCATCATCAGACCTAAAACTTAATTTTGCTGGATATAAGATTCTTGGTTGGCAACTGTTGTCTTTTAGCGCTTGATATATGCTTTGCCATAATCTTCTTGCTCTCAGGGTCTGGGTTGAGAAGCCCGCATGATCCTTCCCCTTATATGTAATCTGATTCCTTTCTCTTGTGGCTTTTAAGATTCTCTCCTTATTGTGAATGTTAGGCATTTTCATTATGATGTGCCTTGGTGTAGGTCTGTTGTGATTTTGCACGTTTGGTGTCCTGTAAGCCTCTTGAATTTGATTATCCAATTCATTCTTCATATTTGGAAAGTTTTTTGATATTATTTCATTGAATAGATTGCTCATTTCTTTGGTTTGGAATTCTATGCCTTCCTCTATCCCAATAATTCATAAGTTTGGTCTTTTAATGTTATCCCATAATTCTTGGATGTTCTGTTCATGGCTACTTACTGTCTTCACTGTGTGGTCAACTCTGTTCTCAATGTTAAATATTTTGTCTTCAGTATCTGAGGTTCTGTCTTCCAAGTGGTCTAATCTGTTGGTGATGCTTTCTATTGAGTTTTTAATTTCATTTTTTGTTTCTTTCATTTCAAGGCTTTCTGTTTGGTTCCTTTTCAGAATCCCTATCTCCTTATTGAAGTGATCTTTTACTTCTTGTATTTGCCTGTGTATCTCCTTATTGAAATGATCTTTTACTTCCTGTATTTGCCTATGTATCTCATTATCGAAATGATCTTTTGTTGACTGGGCTTGCTCTCTTATATCATTCTTTAAGTCACCAAACATTTTAATTATGTACATCCTGAATTCCTGTTCTGTCATTTCTTCTGCTGTACTGACCATGGATTCTAATGGTATAGTATCTTGGTTTGTTTGAGTCACTTTCTTCCCTTGTTTTCTCATGATGTTTGTGTGTCTTTCCTTCTAGCTCTGCTGATCCAAGTTGTTACAGTTTTTGCTCCTATATGGGTATAGTTTCCCTGCAGGGTTTCATTATCTCTCCTTTTAAGGGGGAACCAATATTGATTGATCTCAATACAAGCAATATATAATTTCAATCCAAGTAGCTCCTAACAGCTCCCAAATACATTTATATTTAGTCACAATATACAACAATTATGTGTTCCTTTACCATCTATTATGTAACCAATAAGTTTGCACAAGGGTCTATAGTATCTGTTGGTGGGCTAGGGAAACTTGAGGGTGGGATGTAGGATAGAATGTTGGGGTAGTAGGAAGTGAGGATATGGTTATTAGATCTTAGAGAGCATAAAAAAGGAATCCAAGAGGAGTTGGCTATTACTAAAAAGGGCAACAGAGAGTTGGAGAAGACAGTAGGGAGGAAGAAAAGAGTACCGCGAGGAGAGATGATGGCAAGAAAAATAAAGCATATGCAAATAGGAGTTGCAAGACTATATAATACCACTCTAGTATACAGTTCAGAGATCCCAATCTACCATATCCCACTGTATAACAGATATTTGATGTCACAACTGTTGGGGATTAGAGGGTAGGAAAAAAGTGAGAGAGAAAAGAGGGAAGGAAAAAGGAAGAAGGGAAAGAACCAGAGAGCAGAGAAATAAAACAAAAGGATTAAACAATAGAACTATTAGGAGAAAAAAGATAAAGGATAAAATAAAAAATAAGAATTTAAAAAAATGTAAAATGTCTCAATTAAACAGGCATGGTTCCTTTCACCTCCAGTAGGTGGCGTTGTCTGTTGCTTGCTGGATTGTCCCCACAGGTGTCCAGGGTGCTGGTCCCACAGCAGGGTGAAAATCTGTGCCACTGGTGAAGTCGCTGTTCCACGGTGCTCTGCACCGTGGCCAAAGTTTGCTCCCAGGTGCTGATCTACACCCCCTGGTGTAGGAAGTTCCGGTGTGTTAGAAGGGGATCCTCAAGGAACAATGGCTGGGGGTCTGCTCAGGAGACCGGTCTGACCACAGTAGCAACTGCTAGCGGTCCCCCTCGGCTGGGTGGGCGCTGGGGCCAGGCACCCTGTGTGGAAGCAGGCCCCGCCTGCCCGGGGCAAATCCCAGGCTGGAGCCCTGGGCAGGGGCCCCCGCCGCAATTGCGTTCTGCTGGTCACTGCCTAAGTCACACTGCCCGCAGCTACTGCTGCCTCTCGGTGGCCCTGTGCACACACACACGAGCGAAACTCCTGTGTGGGATGGTCAGCCGCAGAATGATGCCAGGAAGCTGGCTGGAAAACGGCACCTCCACCACTTCTAGCTTCGGTCCCGGGGAGCCTAGCACGGAGGAGGTCGTCTAGGTCACCATCTTGGGCTCTTTCCTTTTTCTTAATTGTTTAACTTGTTATTTTTAGTTATACATGATAGCAGAATGTATTTTGACATATATATACATGGAGAATAACTTCCCATTCTTGTGGTTGTACATGATGCGGAGTTACACTGGTCTTGTATTCATATATGAACACAGGAAAGTTGTGTCCAATTTATTCTCCTGCCTTTCCTATTCCTATCCCTCCTTCCCTTTATTCCCCTAATAATCCAATGAACTTCTATTCTGTGCCCCTTCACATTGTGTGTTAGCACCCATATATCAGTAAGAACTGATATTTGGTCTTTGGTTTTTTGGGATTAGCTTATTACACTTAGTATGACAGTTTCTAGTTCCATCCATTTACCAGCAAATGCCATAATTTCATTCTTCTTTTTGGCTGAGTAATATTCCATTATGTATATATACCACATTTTCTTTATCCATTCATCTGTTGAAGGGCACCTAGGTTGGTTCCATAGCTTAGTTATTGTAAATTGAGCTTCTACAAATATTGATGTGGACATATCACTGTAATATGCTGATTTTAAGTCCTTTGGGTATATGCAAAGGAGTGGGATAATTTGTTCAAATGGTAGCTCCATTCCAAGTTTCCTGAGGAATCTCCATACTGCTTTCCAGAGTGGTTGCACCAATTTGCAATCCTACCAGCAATGTATGAATGTTCCTCTTTCCCAACATCATCACCAACATTTATTGTTACTTGTATTCTTAATAATTGCTATTCTGACTGGAGTGAGATGGAATCTCAGTGTAGTTTTAAATTGCATTTTTCTAATTGCAAGAGATGTTGAACATGTTTTCATATATTTGTTGATTGATTTTATAACTTATTCTGTGAAATGCCTGTTCAGTTCCTTTGACCATTTATTGATTGGGTTATTTGTTTTTTTGATGTTCAGTTTTTTTAGTTCTTTGTATATCCTGGAGATTAATGCTGTATCTGAGGTGCAGGTGGCAAAGATTTTCTCCCATTCTGTAGGCTGTTTATGTTCTTGATTGTTTCCTTTGCTATGAAGAAGCTTTTTAGTTTGAAACCATTCCATTTATTGATTCTTGATTTTACTTCTTTCACTTTAAGAATCTTGTTGAGGAATTTGGCTCCTAAGCTGACATGATGGAGATTTTGGCCTACTTTTTCTTTCAGTATTGCAGGGTCTCTGGTCTAATGTCTAAGTATTTGATCCATTTAGAGTTGAGTTTTGTGCAGGGTGAGAGGTAGAGGTTTAATTTCATTTTGCTACATATGGATTTCCAGTTTTCCTAGCACCGTTGTTGAAGAGGCTATCTTTCTTCCAATGTATGTTTATGGCACATTTGTCTAGGATGAGATAACCATATTTATGTGAGTTTGTCTCTGTGTCTTCTATTCTCTACCATTGGTCTTCATGTCTGTTTTGGTGCCAATACCATGTTGTTTTTGTCTATAGCTCTGTAGTATAGTTTAAGGTCTGGTATTGTGATTACTCCTGCTTCACTTTTCTTGCTAAGGATTGCTTTGGCTATTCTGGGCCTGTTATTTTTCCAAATAAATTTCATGACTGCTTTTTCTATTTCTATGAAGAACATCACTGGGATTTTAATAGGTATTGCATTAAATCTGTATAGCATTTTTGGTAGTATAGCCATTTTGACAATATTAATTTCTGCCTTCCAAGAACTTAGGAGATCTTTCCATCTTCTAAGGTCTTCTTCAATTTCTTTCTTTAGTGTTCTGTAGTTTTCATTGTAGAGGTCTTTCACCTCTTTTGTTAAATTTATTCCCAAATATTTCATTTTTTTAGGCTATTGTGAATGGGGTAGTTTTCCTAATTTCTCTTTTCAGTTGATTCATCACTGTAAATCTTTCATTTTTAAATTAAAAAATTTTAATTGTGGTAAAATACACATAACACGAAATTGCCATCTTAACCATTTTTAAGTGTACAGTTAAGTATTCTTAAGTACGTTCTTGCTGTTGTGCAACCAATCTCTAGAATTCTTTTCTTCTGGCAAAACCAATTCTGTCCCCATTAAACACCATCTCTCCCCATTCTTTCCTCCCCAGCCTCTGGAAACTACCCTTGTGCTTTCTGCTATGAATTTACGTTTGTAGATACCTCATATAAGTGGAGCCATGTAGTATTTATCTTTCTGTGAATGGCTTATTTTGCTTAGCATAATGTCTTCCAGGTTCATCCATGTTGTAACATGTCTGAATTTACCTCCTTTTAAAGACTGCATAATATTTCATTTCATGCATACACTATATTTTTTTATTTATTCATCCATCAATGGACACTTGTGTTACTTCTGCAGGCTAGCTACTGTGAATACTGTTGTATAATGATCTCTTTAAGACTTTCATTTCAATTCTTTTGAATATTGTTGTGAGTTGATTTGTATCCCCATAAACTTCATAAGTTAAGCCCTAGCCTCCAGTACCTCAGAAAATGGACTGTATTTGGAGTAATGTCTTTACAGAGGTAATTAAGTTAAATGAGGGTGTTAGGGTGGGCTTTAATCCAATCTGACTGGTGTCCTTATACGAAGTAGAAATTTGGACATATTAAGAGACATAAAGCCCAAAGGGATGACCATGTGAAAAAGCAGCAGGAGACTGGCTATCTGAAGGCCAAGGGGAGAAGCCTCAGTAGAAACCATACCTGAGGACACCTTGAGCTTGGTAGGTAAGAGCTCTGCCCCAAGTTACATGCCCAGTCCTGACACCTTGATCTTGTACTTCTAGCTTCCAGAGCTATGAGAAAGTAAACCTAATATGTGTTAGTTTATTGTGGCATCCCTAGCAAACTTATATAGGTACATACCCATAAATGAGATTACTTAATCACACTGTAATTGCATTTTAATTTTGAGTAACTATCATATCCTTCCATAGCAGCTGCATGAATTTACATTTCCACCAACAGTATACAAGGATTCCAACTTTTATACTTCTTCATCAGCATTTAATTTCTAGTTTTCTGATAGTAGCCATTCTCCTGGTATTACACGGTCTCTCCTTTTGGCTTTGATTTGTATTTCCATAACGTTTAGCAACATTGACCATCTTTCCATGTGCTTATTGGCTATTTGCACATCTTCTTTGTTTATTTATTTATTTTATGTGGGACTGGGGATCGAACTCATTGCCTCATGCGTGCTAGGCAAGCACTTTGCCACTGAGCCTCAATCCCAGTCCTGCACATCTTCTTTGGAGAGATGTCTCTTTAAAAGTCCTTAGACCATTTTTAAAATTTTTTATTTGTTCTTTTTAGTTATACATGACAGTGGAGTGTATTTGGATATATTATGTACACATGAAGTGTAACTTCCCATTCTTGTGGTGGTACGTGATGTGGAGTTACACTGGTCATGTATTCACATATGAACATAGGAAAGTTATGCCTGATAAATTCTGTTGGGACCATTTTTTTAAAAAATATATTTTAGTTGTCAATGGACCTTTATTTTGTTTATTTATATGTGGTGCTGAGAATCGAATCCAGTGCCTCAGGCATGCGAGGCAAGCGCTCTACCACCGAGCCACTCCCCAGCCCGAGGACCATTTTTTTTCAGTCAGATGTTTTTTTGTTGTTGAGTTGTGAGTTCCTTTTCCTTTAGAAGTCCTCTTTTTAAGCCTAAACTCTTGGGGGAAACTGATGACCATAAAAAGAGGTTTCAAAGAAACTAATTTCAGAAAGAGAGGGAGATATGTAGTCATTGTATAATTTGTTGTACAAATCAGGACATTTTGGGGAAGGGTGTGCTTTAAAAATCATTACAATTTTATATTTTTTGAAACATTTCTTATATTCTGTAATAACTCATTTTTTTCAGTGCTGGGGATTAAATCCAGGGTCTTGTGCATGCTAGGCAAGTGCTCTACCACTATTATGCTTTAGGTATGAGGTGTTCCCCCAAAGCTTACATATGAGACAGTGCAAGAGTGTTCAGAGGTGGAATGATTGATTATGAGAGGTATAACCTAATCAGTGTACTATTCCCCTGAGAGAGATTAACTGGGTGGTAACAGTAGGCAGGTAGGGTGTGGCTGGAGAAGGTAGGTCACTAGAGGTGTGTCTTTGGGATTTATGTTTGTCTCTGGTGAACAGAGCTCTCTCTGCTTCCTGGCTTTCTTGTCCTGAGTTGCCTCCTCTGCCTCACTGCAGGCCCAGAGCAATAGAGTCAGCCCAATCCTTGAAATATTTGTTTATTGACCAACAAACTCATTTGATTATATTGGTAGGCCTATTGAGAAATTCTATTCAATTTTCAAAGACAAAATCTTCTTAAAAAATAAAAATCTAGGGACAGGGTGGTGGTGGGTGTATAGCCCAGTGGTAGAATACCCAGCACCACAAAATTAACAAATAAATAAAAATCTAGAAATTTTAGAAGCTTTATTTCTAAAAAGTATATGTATTTAAGTACTGTTAGGAAAAAATTAAATTTCTTCATATTGATTTTCTGAACATTTTTTAAAACCCAGCAGAATGATTATTTTTGCTGCATATTTCTATATGTTAATTAGTTTCTTAGATGGAGCTCTCTCTGTAGAGCACTTGCCTAGCATGCACAAGACCCTGGATTTAATCCCCAGCACTGACAGTACTCTGTCACTGACATTTCTGAAGTATATATTTACTAGTATAGTTTTATCATTTTAAATTTTTTCTTAAAATTGCTCAAAATATTCCCTGAAGTTGCATTTTATGGTTAATAATTTAATAATTATTGACACCTTCAATTGCTTCTTTTCAGTAGACTATAGTATTTTTAACTGAAATGTTAGTCTCTCTCTAAGTTCTGAGAAACAGTAAATTGAGAGCAAAATTTGCTAATAGAGGGCATTCTAAAATCTAATCATTTTTTGTTGTGAAATGTGTAAACTTTCAGCTCTAATATTTTTCTAGGTTCTGTTTCTTTGCTATCAGAATGCCTTAAGCAACAAATAGTTTTGATTAGACAAACACGTCAAGTAAATTGTATCCACGATTCTTTTGAATGTTTTACCAATTTGGATGCTTCAAAACCACTGGGCATTAGTGATTTCTTTTCATTTGAATAAATAATACAAATTTATCCAATTGAAAACAGGAGCAGCATCAGACTCTTCTTACAAATATAGATGTTCCAAAACTGAGAAAAATTAAAGATTACATCTATATTGTTTAGTCCCTCATCATGAGATTCGTTCAGTTCCTTTTGCTTAAAGGGATAAAATTCAGTGTCTTACTGTTTGGAAGTTTGTTTTCACTAATTGCAATTCACAAAAATTTTTAAAAGCTGAAGTTTTTGGCACTTTATTTAGAGTAACAATTTCCAACTGATTTTGAGCAAAGTGCAGCCAAAATTTAGAGGACTAATTACAAAAAGTTCAATACTGTTGTCTGATAGGATGACTTACAAAGTAGTACTTCAAAGGCTCAAACGTTTTTAAATTTAGGTGATGACAAATTGTAAAAAGAAAATATAATTGTGCTAAAAATTGCAAGGTTTTTTTCCCCTATACATTAAGATTTTTGTATTCATTAGATTTTCTACAAAAATTTTGTAGTTCAGTTACTTATACTAGGTATGTGCAAATATTTATTATATTTGAGAAGTACTTTAAAAAAAACGTTTTTTAGTTGTAGTTGGATACAATATCTTTATTGTGTTTATTGTTATGTGGTGTTGAGGATCAAACCCAGTGCCTCATGCATGCGAGGCAAGCGCTCTACCACTGAATCACAATCCCAGCACATTTGAGAACTACTTTTTAAAATTTTTTCTTAGTTGTTGATGGATCTTTGTTTTATTTATTTGTATGAGGTGCTGAGAATCGAACCCAATGCCTCACACATGCAAGGCAAACACTCTACCACTGAGTTATAACCATAGCCCCATATTTGAGAACTACTTTTATTAGTAAAATTTCTCAACTTGTTTGAACACAGTTATGAATTATGTTTGTATTACAGTCAATTCCTAGAATGTTTCTGCTCTGGAGGTTTCTTAATTTATTAAGGACATTGTTTTTGCTAGGTAGTAGTGGCACATGCCTGTAATGCCAGCAACTTGGGAGACCAAGGCAGGAGGATCACAAGTTCAAAGCCAGCCTCAGCCACTTAGTGAGACCCTAAGCAACTTAGTGAGACCCTGGCTCAAAAATAAAAAGGGATAGGGATGTAGCTTGGTTAAGCACCCTGAGGTTCAATTTCTGGTACCCCCCAAATAACATTGTTTTTACCACAATACCATACCTTCCATTGTTTGCATTTTCACAGCAAAGTTGAACTTTTAAACTGAATTTATATTAACATTCATAAAATAGTGTAAGATGTCACTTTTGACATAATTTACCTCTAAATATTTTACTTTGGTTTCCATGAACTGGAAAAATTGAACCAAGTTTGGAATTACTTCAATTGATTTTCTCTTTAAAACATCCTCTGCCACTGGAACAAAACTGACATTTCTTAACTATCTTATCTTCTGCTATGGAGCTAACATATGAATGATTATTGCTTCATGTTAACGTGTAAACAAAAAGTTTGGTCTAAAAAGTGAGTAAAAGTAATTTAGAAGTTGTGACCTGAATGCAGAGTTATGCTTCACAGACTACTATGAAAATGCATTCTGTTACTATAATATGTTAAATCATCATCCTTAGGCATGCTGTCCTTAAAATAACCACAAAATCTTTAAAAAAATATCCTGATGCCTTTTCAGAAGATATACGCCTTATGGTTTTCAAATTGAAAGACTGAAGATACCAACTGCCTAGACCACAATCATATATGAAGATGGAAATCCCACCTGCAACCTCAGCAGCAGCTAGTTTGAAAGACAGCTTGGGATCTCTACAGCCATCAGCCATAATGATCAGGGAACTTAGGGTGCTGAACCAGAGGATGGGGAGCCTGCCTTCTGAGACCAGGTATATAGTCAGGATTGGTCAATGGCTGCCAGCTTCCTTAATTTGCCCCTTTTCCAACCCAGGACCAACAAGAGAAAGTCAAAATTGCTCCCCTAACCAAACATATGACATCCCCTGCTTCTAGTTATCCTTTCTACATCATTTCCATGCCCAAAATTTCCAAACCAAACATCTGAAACTTTCCTCAATACAGAAATTTTCTTATTCCCCTCCTGCCTTTGAAATTCTGCTAACTACGAGTGATGAAGGCTAATTCTCTTGCAATAGCCAACTCCAAATCAATAGCCTCTCTTCTCATTTGGGTGACCTTCATTTATTTCCATTCTTTGATTTCATGATAGGTGAAATTACCAATAATGATGGCAAGAACTGACATTTTGAGTTAATTACATATTCCTCATCAATTTTTGTGAGAAATAGAAATTGAATTCTTAATCTTTCATTATGTTTACTTTAAAAACTAACTTCTTATATTTATGTTGAGAGCCATCCATGGGCTATGTATGGACTACATCGGCATTGTAGCCTTTGAATACGAACATCTGGTATTTGGGAACTTCTCACAGCAATCCTAAAGTTTAAGATCACCCAAATACATGTGAATTTCTATTCAGCTCTGCCTGGTTCCACACAGCACCGGAGATGGGGTGACCTGCTACAGCCACACAGCTTGTCAGAGATGGGTGTAACCTGCCAAGATGCCAATTAACGTGCTTACTGCAAGACATCATGAAGCAAGACTCCATCCCTGAAACCTTATCCCTGCCTTTGATGTACTCGCTGAAATAAACCACGGGCACCATTTTCTAATTGTTCAGCTCTAGCTTCTGTGTGGGCTGGACCTATCAGGCACTCTGCTTTAAAACTATCTTTCTGACTCTGCATCTTATTTCTTCACTAATTATTTCTGACTTACCTTCTCCGGTGGCTTATACCCTCCAGGGCAGGAAAAAGGACCCTCTAGCAAGGTGCTGGCCACCTAACCATACATGTAAAAATTACCAAATAAGAAAATAAACTAAATAAATAGCTGCAGACTTTTTGTAAAAGTTGTAGTCTTCTGCCATTTAATAAACAAGTACTAAAATCACTGTAGCAAGAGTGAGCCGATGAAAAGTCCAGCAAGATGATTAAATAGAGGCACCCAGCACTCACCTGCTCCTCCACAAAGAAGATCTGAAGCAACAGGTGCATTGCTGCATTTTGAGGTGAGTCAATGTGGGAAAACACTGGAAATCAATAGGAGAAACGTGGAAATTTTGTAATTCAGAGACCTGAGACAACAGCATCAGAAGAGAATATAAAGTATCCCAGTACCTGCCACCCCAGCACCACATCCAGGGGAGGACAAGTCTCTCACCACACAAGGGTAAGTGTGAAAGAGTCCCAGCAAACTCTATCAATCTTAGCCACTGGGAAGTCTCACAACCCTCACAGGTTTTCAGCCTAACTAGATAAGTGACCTGAAATCTGCATAGCAGCCTTGCTTTGTTTTTCATCATCTCCCATCTTCTGGCCCAGAGTATTGTAGTCAGGAGTCATCTCAAGAAGGGACCGTTTGTCTGAATTTGGACTGCTCTAAGGGTCAGAACTCCTGTGTGTTCCCATCTCTGGGGCCCCACAGACACTCCACTGCACTAGATCAGTGGCCAGCTGCCTTGAGAACAAGACTTCGCTCATAGAGTGACTCTGCCTCAAACCTGCTAAATGTGCCATAGGTGTTATGACAGGGAGGGCAACAGAGGACACTGAACCAGGGCATGGGGGGTCTGCCTTACCAGACCAGGTGCAGATTTACATCAGTGCCATCACTGAAAGCATTTTTTACCCTCCTGGTTCCCGCCGCCCCACCCCCCAGCACAGGTACCTTTCACTAACCAGTTGAGGAAAGAACTCTGTGGTTACATTGCTGCTCCACAGGAGCAGTATGGGGCATTTTCCAGCAATTCTGAAGCTCCAGTTGCCCCCTTGTCCCAGGCACACAGCCTTAGAAAATCCAGTGAGAAACTTTGCCTGGTACTAGCTACATTCTTCTCTCATTTGCTTCCAGGAGCACCTCAGCTGAAGAGAATTCTGCCCAGCTCCAGTCATGGCTACTCCCACTTGCTCCCCATGGTGGGCACTACAGCTGAAAGAGTCAGAGGAAAAAGCCCCTGGCTGTTGCCCTGTCCCTGGGTACACAGAGCAAAGGGAATCTCCCAGGGGAATTTTGCCCAGTTCTGAATATGTCCCGATCCTGCTCAATCCCTGGTTGGTGCTACAACCGGAAGAATTGAGGGGGAGAAAAGTCCCAGCCAATGTCCAATTCCTAAGCATGCCCAACTAGGGAGATCTGAAATCCCATTCCTGAGACACAAAGCAGCAAAGAAGAATACAACTACTACTGCCACCACACCTATGGAGCTCCCATCTTTGCTAGCCCCTGAACTTTTCTATCATATACTGCTGACAAGATGGTATAAGTGACACAGAGGGGATTGCTGTGACTTCTGTCCTCATCAAAATGTCAATGATATTCTTCATGGATAGGAAAAATAAATTCTAAAATTCATTTGGAAGCACAAATACCCGGTGTAGCCAAAGCAATCTTGAGCATAAAGAGCAATCTGGAGGTGCCCCAACTCCTGATTTGAAGACTTAATATTGGTACCAAACAGACAGACCCATGGAACAGACTAGAGAGGCCAGAAATAGACCCACATATCTATAGCCAATTGAGAGAGGTGCCCAAAACATATAGTGGAGAAAGGACAGTTTCTTCAACAAGTGAGATAACTAGACCTCTACATGCAGAAGATTGAAACTTAACTCCTATCTTTTACGCTTTGTGGAAATTGACTGCACATGGATCAAAGACCTTAATATCAGACTCAAAACTAAAATCTTAGAGTAGTTTTGATTTACATTTCTCTAATTACTAGAGAAGTTGAATATTTTTTCATGTATTTGTTGATTGATTGTATATTTTATTCTGAGAAGTGTCAAAACTAAGATTTCATCTCGATCCAGTCAGAATGGCAATTGTCAAGAATACAAGCAAGCAATAATAAGTATTGGTGAGGATGTGGAGGAAAAGGTACACTCATACATTGCTGGTGGGACTACAAATTGGTGCAACCATTCTGGAAAGCAGTATGGAGATTTCTTAGAAAACTTGGAATGGAATCACCATTTGACCCACTCCTTGGTCTATACCCCCAAAATTTAAAATCAGTATACTATAGTGACACAGCCACATCAACGTTCATAGCAGCTCAATTCACAATGGCTAAACTATGGAACCAACCTAGATGCCCTTCAACAGCTGAATGAATAAAGAAACTGTGGTACATATACACAATGGAATATTACTCAGCAATAAAAGAGAATAAAATTATGGCATTTGCAGGTAAATGGATGGAGTTGGAGAATATGCTAAGCGAAGTTAGCCAATCCCAAAAAACCAAAGTCCAAATGTTCTCTCTGATAAGTGGATGCTGATCCATAATGGGAGGGGGCATAGGGAGAATGGAAGAACATTGGGCAAAGGGGAGGGAGGAAAGAGAAGGGGACATAGGGGTAGGAAAGATGGTGGAATGAGATAGACATCATTATCCTAGGTACATGTATGACTGCACATGTGCTACAACTCTACATCATGTACAGAGAAATGAAAGTTGTGCTCCATTTATGTACAATGAATTAAAATGCATTCTTCTATCATGTATAACTAATTAGAACAAATAAAAAAATTAAAAATTAAAAAAAAGTCCCCAAACTGAAACTACTGGAGTAAAACATAGCAGCAACACTTCAAGATGTACACACAATGATTGTTTAGATAAGACTCCAAAAGCACAGGAAATAAAAGAAAAAATATGACAAAATGGGATTACATTGAACTAAAAAGCTTCTGAACAGCAAGGAAACTGAGTGAAGAAATAACCCACAGAATGGGAGAAAATACTTGTCAGCTAGTTATACATCTGACAGAAGATAAATATCCAGAAAATATAAAGAACTCAAAAAACACCTCAGCATGGGGCTGGGGTTATGGCGCAGTGGTAGCGTGCTCGCCTAGCACGCGGGAGGCACTGGGTTCGATCCTCAGCACCACATAAAAATAAAATAAAGCTATTGTGTCCACCTACAACTAAAAAATAAATTAAAAAAAAAAAACAAAAAAAACACCTCAGCAATAAAAAATAAGTATTCCAGGCTGAGGTTGTAGCTCAGTGGCAGAGTATTGCCTAGCATGTGTGAGGCACTGAGTTCAATCTTTAGCACTACATAAAAACAAACAAATAAAATAAAGGCATGCTATCCATACACAATTACCAATAAAATAAAATAAAATACATGAGTAATCCAATTTAAAAAATTGGCAAATGATCTGAATAGATGATTCTCAAAAGAAGAAATACAAATGGTCAGTAAATAGATGAAAAGATGTTCAACATCATTAGCCATTAGGGAAATGCAAATCAAAACTATAATGAGATACCATCTCATTTCCATAGAATGGATATTCTAAATAATAATAATAATAATAATAATAATAATAATAACATGCCAGCAAGAATGTGGGGAAAAGGGAATTCTTATATACTATGAGTGGGAAAGTAAATTAGTACAGCATGTTATGGTTTAGATATGAGGTGTTTCTCAAAAGCTCAGGTGTGGGGCTGGGGTTGTGGCCTAGTGGTAAGAGCACTTGCCTCGCATGTGTGATGCACTGGGTTCAATCCTCAGCACCACATAAAAATAAATAAAATAAAGATATTAAAAAAAAAGCTCAGGTGTGAAACAATGCATAATTTCCAGAGGTGAAATTATTAGAATATGAGAAGTATAACCTAATCAATGAATTAACTACTGATATGGATTAACTGTAGGCAAGTAAGGTGTAGCTGGAGGAAATAGGTCACTGGGTGCATGCCTTTGGGGTTTACATTTTGTCCTTGGTGAGCAGATCTCTCTCTGCTTCCTGGCTGTCATGAAATGAGCAGTTTTCCTCCACCATATATTTCTTTTCTTTTTTAAAAAATTTATTTTTTAAAACAAAAGAATGCATTTCAAGTCATAGTACACATATGGAGCACAATTTTCCATTTCTCTGATTGTAAACAAGATAGAGTCACACCATTCATGTCTTCATACATGTACCTAAGATAGTGATTGTCCATCTCATTCCACCATTTTTGCTACCCCCATTCCCCCTTCCACCCTCTCCCTTCCCTTTGCCCTATCCAAAGTTCCTCTGTATATCCGATGCTCCCCACCTCCACTCCCATTATGGATCAGCATGCACTAATCAGAGAAAACATTTGGCCATTGGTTTTTTGGGATTGGCTTACTTCACTTATCATGATGTTCTCCAATTCCTTCCATTTACCTGCAAATGCCATAATTTTATTCTGTTCTATTGCTTAGTAATATTCCATGGTGTATATATACCACAGTTTCTTTATCCATTCATCTATTGAAGGGCATCTAGGTTGCTTCCACAGTTTAGCTATTATGAATTGAGCTGCTATAAACAGTGAAGTGGCTGCATTACTGTAGTATTCTGTTTTTAAGTCTTTAGGGTATAGGCCAAGGAGTGAGATAGTTGGGTCAAATGGTGGTTCCATTTCAAGTTTTCTAAGGAATCTCCATACTGCTTTCCAGATTGGTTTTTCCAATTGCAGTCCCACCAGCAATGTTTGAGTGTGCCTTTTCCCCTACATCCTCACCAACACTTGTTGTTTGTATTCTTGATAATTGCCATTCTGACTGGCATGAGATGAAATCTTAGGGTAGTTTTGATTTGCATTTCTCTAATGGCTGGAGATGTTGAACATTTTTTCATATGTCTGTTGATCAATTGTATATCTTCTTCTGAGGAGTGTCTGTTCAGCTCCTTAGCCCATTTATTGATTAGGTTGTTTGTTTTTTTGCTGTTAAGTTTTTTTGTGTTCTTTATATATCCTGAAGATTAGTGGTCTATCTGATGTGTGTGTGGCAAAAATTTGTTCCCAGAATGCAGGCTGTCTGTTCACCTCATTGATTGTTTCTTTTGCTAAGAAGCTTTTTAGTTTGAATCCATCCTATTTATTGATTCTTGATTTTACTTCTTGTGCTATAGGAGTCTTGTTAAGGAAGTAAGGTCCTAATCTGACATGATGAAGATTTGGGCCTACTTTTTCTTCTATTATATACATGGTCTCTGTTCTTATTCCTAGGTCCTTGATCCACTTTGAGTTGAATTTTGTGCATAGTGAGAGATAGGGGTTTAATTTTATTTTGGTGCATATGGATTTCCAGTTTTTCCAGCACCATTTGTTGAAGAGGCTATCTTTGTTATCAGGGTGATACTAGCCTCATAGAATGAGTTTGGAAGTGTTCCTTCCTTTTCTATTTTGTGATATAGTTTGAGGAGTATTGGAGTTAGTTCTCCTTGTAGGTCTTGCAGAGCTTGGCTGAGAATCTATCTGGTCCCGAGCTTTTCTTGGTTGGTGGGCTTTTGATAGCATCTTCTATTTCTTTGTTTATAATTGATGTTTAAGATGTGGATGTCCTCCTGGTTCAGTTTGGCTAGGTCATATGCCTCTAGAAATTTGTCAGTGTCTTCAGGGTTTTCTATTTTACTGGAGTATAAGTTTTCAAAATAGTTTCTAATTATCCTCTGTATTTCAGCAGTCTCTTGTGACATTTCCTTTTTCATCATGAATTTTAGTAATTTGGGTTTTCTGTCTCCTTTTCTTTAGGATGGCTAGGGCTTTGTCAATTTTATTTATTTTTTCAAAGAACTAGATTTTTGTTTTATCAATTTTTGGAATTGTTTTCTTTGTTTCAATTTAATTGATTTCAGCCATGATTCTAATTATTTCCTGTATTCTACTTCTTTTGTTGTTGATTTGTTCCTCTTTTTCTAGGGCTTTGAGATGTAGTGAAAGGTCATTTATTTGTTGACTTTTTATTCTTTTGATAAATGAGCTTAATGCAATGAACTTTCCTCTTAGCACTGCCTTCATAGTGTCCCAGAGATTTGATATGTTGTAATGGAGTTCTCATTTACCTCTAAGAATTTTTTTTATTTACCTCTTCCCTGATGTCTTCTGTTATCCAGGCATCATTCAATAGCATTTTACTGAGTCTCCAGGTGTTGGAGTAGCTTCTACTTTAAAAAAAATTTTTTTAAAAAAATATTTTGTTTTGTTGTAGATGAACACAATATCTTTATTTATTTTATGTAGTGCTGAGGATTGAACCCAGTGCCTCACGTATGCGAGGCAAGTGCTCAACCACTGAGCCATAGCCTCAGCCCCTTAAAAAATTTTTTTTAGTTGTTGATAGACCTTTATTTTATTCATTTATTTATATGTGGTTCTGAGAATCAAACCCAGGGCCTCACACATGCAAGGCGGTGTAAGCCACAATCCCAGCCCAGAGTAGTTTCTATTTTTCAATCTGTCATTGATTTCTAATTTCATTCCATTATGGTCAGATAGAATGCAGGATAGTATCTCTAATTTTTTGTATTTGCTAAGACTTGCTTTGTGGCATAGCATATTATCTCTTTTGGAGAAGGATCCATGTGCTGTGGAGAAAAAAGTGTACTTGCTTGTTGAAGGATGGAATATTCTATATATGTCTGTTAAGTCTAGATTATTGATTGTTTTATTGAGTTCTTAGTTTCTTTGTTTAGTTTTTGTTTGGAAGATCTATCCAATGGTGAGAGGTGTGTTAAAGTCACCAAGTATTTTTGTGTTGTGGTCTATTTGATTCTTGAAGTTGAGAAGGGTTTGTTTGACATACATAGGTGCCCTATTGTTGGGGCATAGATATTTATGATTGTTATGTCTTGTTGATGTATGATTCCCCTAAGCAGTACATATGAAATGACCTTATTTATCCCTTTTTACTAACTTTGGTTTGATGTCCACTTTATCTGATATGAGGATGGAAACCCCTGCTTGTTTATGCAGTCTATGTGAATGATACATTTTTTCCCATCCTTTCACCTTCAATCTGTGGATGTTTTTTTTCTATGAGTTTCTGGAGGCAGCATATTTTGGGTCTTTTTTAAAAATCCAATCTGCTAATCTATGCTTTTTAATTGCTGAGTTTAGGCCATTGACATCCAGGGTTATTATTGAGACATGGTTTGTATTCCCAGATATTTTGGTTTATTTTTAGTTTTTAACTTGACTAGGGTTCTCCTTTGATTGGCCTTTCCTTTAGTGTAGTTTCTCCCTTTGCAGGTTTTCATTGTTGTTTTTAATTTCCTCCTCATGGAATATTTTGCCAACAATGTTCTGTAGTGCAGGCTTTCTTGCTGTAAATTCTTTTAATTTTTGTTTATCTTGGAAAGTTTTTATTTAATCATCAAATCTAAAACTTAATTTTTCTGGATATAAGATTCTTGGTTGGCATACATTATCTTTCAGTGCTTGGTATATATTGTTCCCAGCGTTTCTAGATTTAAAGGTCCAGGTTGAGAAGTCTGCAGAGATTCTGTTTTCCCCCTACATGTAATCTGATTCCTTTCTCTTGTGGCTTTTAAGATTCTCTCCTTATTCTGTATACTTGGCATTTTTAGTATAATGTGCCTTGGTGTAGATCTGTTGTGATTTTGTACATTTGGTGTCCTGTAAGCATCTTGTATTTGATCATCCAATTTTTTCTTCAGGTTTGGAAAATTTTTTGATATTATTTCATTGAATAGATTGTTCATTCCTTTAGTTTGAAATTCTATGCCTTCCTCTATCCCAATAATTCTTAGGTTTGATCTTTTCATGTTATCCCATAATTCTTGGATGTTGTGTTCATGGTTTCTTACCATCTTCACTGTGTGGTCAACTCTATTTTCAAGATTAAATATTTGTCTTCATTGTCTGAGGTTCTGTCTGCCAAGTGATCTAATCTGTTGGTGATGCTTTCTATTGAGTTTTTTTTATTTGGTTTATTGTTTCTTTCATTTTGAGGATTTCTGTTTGGTTCTTTTTCAGAATCTCTACCTCCTTATTGAAGTAATCTTTTACTTCGTGTATTTGCCTATGTAGCTCTTTATCAAAATTATCTTTTGCTGCCTGTGTTTACTCTCTTATACCATCCTTTAATGCACACAACATTTAATTATGTACCTCTTGAATTCCTTCTCCGACATTTCTGCTGTGCTGACCATGGATTCTAATAATGTAGTATCTTTGTTTGGTGCACTTTCTTCTCTTATTTAAAAAAAAAAAAATATATATATATATATATATATATATTAGTTGTAGATGGACACAATGTCTTTATTTTATTGCTTTGTATGTGGTGCTGAGGATCAAACCCAGGGCCTCAAGCATGTGAGGCAAGCGCTTTACCGCTGAGCTACAATCCCAGCCCTCTTCTCTTATTTTTTTCATGTTGTTCATGTGTCTTCCCTTCTAGCACTGCAGATCTGAGGTGTTACAGTCTTTATTCTATAGGCTTATAGATTCCATGCAGGTTTCTAATACCTCCCCTTTAAGAGGGAGACCAATATTAACAGATCTCAATACAAACAACATATAGTTTTAAACCAAGTAGCTCCTAATAGGACATTTATGGTTTTGTCACAATATACAGAAATTATGAGTTCAATTAGTATCTAATATACAAACAATAGGTCTGCAAAAGGGTCTATAGTTTCTGCTGGTGGACTAAAGAGAACCAGGGGTGTAGGATGGTATGTTAGGGAGGTAGGAAGTGAGGATATAGGGTTATTAGAGGCTAGAAAGCATGAAAGAGGAATCCAAAAGATGTTGGCTACTAATAGAAAAGAGAGAAAGTGATTTGTGGAAGACAAGTAGGAAGAAAATAGAGTACAACAAACAAGGAAACATAAAAATTAAGGAAAATAAAACATGTAAAAATAGAAGATACGAGACCATATAATACAACTATAATATACTAATCAGATATCCCAGTCCTAATGCATAAAAAATACTTGGTTTCACAAATGTTGGGGATGTGAGAATGGGGAAAGAATGAGAGAGAGAAAAGAAGAAAAAGAAAGGAAGAAAAGAAAAAAGTCTCAAGGTAAATAAAAAGGATTGCTTCCCTTCTCATCCAGTGGGTGGGGTTGTCTGTTGTTTACTGGTATCTCCTGGCTCAGGTTCAAGATGACAATAAAGGAGTCCCACAATGGAGGCATCTGCTTTCAATGATAGGGTGTAGGGCTGGGCTGGGCAGTGGCATTGGTGTTTGTAGATGCAGCTCTGTGGCTTGCTGTGTGGAAGTAGAAGGTTGACTCCAGATCCTGTCCAGTGTCCCCAGGTGTAGGCAAGTGGGGGAGTTCCATGCTGGTAGATGGAGGTCCACACAGGAGCAACAGGCAGGGGTCCTGCACAGGAGCCAGGGGTCTCATGTAGGAGCAATGGCTAGGGGTCCTGAGTGGGTGGGCGATCCAGGGTCCCACATGATGTGTGGGTGCTGGAGCGGGGGTCCTGCACAGGCCAGCGGCCAGGGTCCTGTGCAAACATTGGGCCTAGCAACCTGCGCAGGGGCATGCAACAGGAATTCCTGCGTGAAGGCAGCTTTTGGGGGTCCTCTAATAACTCTCAGAGAAACAGTATTTCCACTGCTTTAATCCCAGTCCTGTAGAAACTAGGAACACAGTGTCCATCAAGGCCGCCATCTCGGATCCCCTCCTCCACCATGCATTTCTACCATGACGTTTCCCATCGACTTGGGCCCAGAGCTATGGATGTGGCCAACCATGAGCTGAACCTCTGAAACCATGAACCAAAATAAACATTTCCTCTTCTAAATTGTTGTTGTCAAGTATTTTGATCACAATGACAAAAAACTAACTAAAACACAGCCACTGTGGAAACAGTGTGGTGGTTCTTTAAAAAAAAATGAAAATAGAACTACCATGTGATTCAGCTATCCTGTTCTTGGATATACATATCCAAAAGGAAATGAAGTCAGCATGCAAAAGGGATACCTGTATGTCCATGTTTATTGTAGCACTGCTCACAATAACTAAGATATGGAATCAGCCTACATGCCCATCTACAGATTAACAAACACAGAAAAATATGGTATATGTACACTAAAAGAAAATGAAGGAGAATATAAGAGAAAGAATCAGAGAAGGACCTCAACAGATCAGCCATGCTGTATTAAGCAGCGGAGGGGCACATTTTCAAGAGGAAAATCGTGACTGGCTGTAACAAATGCCTGAGTTTCACGGTGTTAGTAGGGTCATGTCATGGGAGGAGTTTGTCAATTACCTTTGGCAGGCTTACTGTCAGGTTTGGTCAGGGTCCAAGATGCCCAAATAAGGAAGCTGGTCAGCGGAGCTGCAAGCCAGATGTGACGTCACTAGTGGACACACCTCCTGTCAATCAGCGAGTTTTCCTGACCCATCAGGAAGGACTCTGGCCTTCTCTTCCTGTTCCCCAGCCCTCCCCTTCCTGACTGGGTTTTCTTGAAATTCTCTATGCATGGAATCTCCGATGCCATTTCTCCCGACCTGCTCTGATGGACGGGGGATTTGGTCCGAGGGCGCGCATTTCAATAAAGCCTTGCTGAGTGGCTTAATTCATCTTCTCCTGGTCGTGTGATATTTACACTTACTTTGGGTGGGCAGGGGAATTTTGGCAGGCAAGGGAAACTATGAAAGGTCACAGTCCTTAGTTTTCTTTTCCCCGAGGGTGTTGTAAATTTTTCACCTCCTTTCATACATAATGGAGTTATTACTTAGTCATAAAGAAAAATGAAAGTTTGTCATTTGCAGCAAAATGGATGGAACTGGAGGATGCCATGTTAAGAGAAATAAGATAGACACAGAAAGACAAGTATGTTCTCTCTCATAAGTGGAAATTTTAAAAAGTCAACCTGGAAATTGAGTAGTGACTACTAGGAATTGGGAAGGATGCTGTGTTGGGTGGCAAGGGTGGAAGAAAGGTGGATAGATATGATCAGTTCATGCTGTATGCATGTATGGAACCATCACAGCTAATACCTTTAATATGTACCATTAATATGTGTTGTTAAAAAAAGAGCAAGCAGACCCTTATGCACCCTGTGGGAGAGCTGCTCAGTATCTATCCAATCTATAACTTTCCACATTTTTATCGACTTTGCTTCATGTACCTTGTGAGTCAAGGTGAAGGCCATAGTGCAATGAACAGTTATGCCAAGTAATTGGCAAGGGCAATAGCATCCTCTGCTTCTCCCAACAATATGGGACTGGAAGAGGCTTAGCTGTTCCTAGCTTGTAGTTCTGAGCACAGTTTGTTTTATCAGCAAGTCTCCTGCCGGCTCTTCTTGAAAGGGAGCATTTAGGTATATTGAATCTGGCAGAGGTCTGGGAAGGAGAGACAGGTTGTTATGAAGGCTTTCACTGGTTGTTCTTTCTGATTTAATTGTGTGTTGAGTGAGAACCTTGTTCATTGTATGAACTTAATTGTATACTGCTGAGACAATGGCACTAAGCTGAAAATATAAAGTAGAACTCTAGTAAATTCATGCTGGCTTATTTCAATACAAATGTTAGTAATAAGGATTTATCAAAAATGAAAAAACTCAGGGACAAATGTTATATCCAGCAAGATTCTAGGACAATAGGTATTAACCAGACATGCCCTGGATCAATCTGCATATATGTTCACATGACAACACTTGGAATGATGGATAATGTCCCAATGGAAAAACTGCACAGTTGTCATTGTTCAAAGGTACAATGGAATAGGAAATGCGCCTGCTGCTGCCCTTGTGTCATTGTGGGTTTCCCAGGCCCTAGAAATGATATAGACGTGGATAACACCCCCAGGAAAGTATATCTGTTATTTTCTGTGATAATTAATCTTGATTGTCAACCTGATGAGGGTCACCTAGGAAATTAGTAAAGTACACCTCTGGGTGTGTCTGTCAGGGTGTTTCCAGAGACAATGGGCATGTGGGACAGTAAACTGAGGAGGGACGCCCAACCTGAATGCTCCTGGCTGGAACAAAAGTGGAAGATGGAGAAAGCCCACCAGTGTGTGCCAGCTCAACTCTTCTTCAGTAGGTTTGTCAATTATTGCTGCCGCTGTCCGTGGACATCAGTCTCCAGCTTCTTCAGTCCTACATTGTGGACCGCACCAGTGATTCTCCAGAAAGCTTTCAGGCCTTCAGTCTTGCAGAGGGGCTGTGTCATGGGTCTTTCTTGTTCTAAGGCTCCAACTTCTTGGACTGAGCAGCTACTGGACCCTTGGTCTCTCCAGCAAGCACACAGCCACTGTGGGACTATCCAGTCCCTGATTGTGTAAGCCATTCTAATAAATCCCATTTTGGCTAGAAAAATTTTCCCTATTGGCTAGAAAAATTACTGAGGGATTCTCCTTATAGCTCCCAAATCTATTGAAGAGGCTGTATCATATGAGATGGAACTCTGGAGACAGACAGGCCTAGGTTCAAATTCTGATTTCCATTCCACTTGTCATCTTTAAAATGTGGATAATAATGGTCATATAAATTTGTCAAGATTTGTCCCAGGTGCTAGCAATGAAAAGTAAAGCTTCTAGGACTGGGAGAGCAGCTCAGTGTGGGGCAGTTGCATATCACGCACGAGGCCTTGGGTTCCAGCCCCCACACTGGAAAAAAAAAAGTATATCAATGAACAGCCTAAGGGGCTCTAACATAATATTAGCTGTCTCATTCCATTATTTTGTGTTATTTATCTTTATTTTTTTTTGGTACTGAGGATTGAACTCAGGGGCACTCGACCACTGAGCCACATCCCCAGCCCTATTTTGTGTTTTATTTACTGACAGGGTCTCACTGAGTTGAGACCTTTGCTGAGTAGCGTCTCGCCTTTGCTGAGGCTGGCTTTGAACTCATGATTCTCCTGTTTCGGCCTCCCAAAGTTCTGGGATTACAGGCATGCGCCACCACACCCAGCTATTTTATGTTATTTCTCACAGTTCTGGAGTCTGGAAAGTCCAGGAACACAGTGCAGCGTCTGGTGAGGCCCACCTTGCCGGGTTGTAATCTGCCTGAAGGGCGAGTGAGCCGTGCAAGACTGAAGCCAGAGAGGGCCAACTGGCTTTTATAATTACCCACACTGCATGACTAATCTGCTCCCTAGATAACAGCACTAATCCTTCCATGAGAGTATAGCCCTCCTGACCCAATCACTTCTTAAAGGCCTCACCTCTTATTACTGTTACAATGGCAATTAAATTTCAATCTGTTTTGGAGGAGAATTCAAACCATAGCACTAGGTACGTTCATTAGCTAAGCTTCACTTTCTGTGGAAAAACATCTTTTTCATTGAATAAAATAAAAAGTTTAGAATGTTCCATTAAATATCATTACCCATGTAGGATGGAATTGTGAAGAAGTTAGAAAATGACTTTTAACTCTCAGGACTGATACTATGAACCTGAACATTATTGACTCCTGTGTAACCCAGCCCAACATATGCTCTATAGACGCCTGCTTAGGTCCTACCTATCCAGGTACCACTTTGTGGTAAATGTACAGAATCTAAACACTGGGGCAGACCCACACCTGGGACACAAGTGATGACATTTGGAAGGATTGTAGAAATCTAGTATTAGTTGAACAATGACTTTTGCCCAGATGTATAGAGCGGTTAATGAAAAGACTTCCTTTGCTACTTTCCCTTATTCTGTATTTAAGGAAGAACACCTTTGGAATACTTTGGAGAATCAGCTTTCAGAGTGACTGGGACATACTGATAGTGGGCATATTAATTACATAAATATAAAAGTACCTTTATTCTGTGGGGAGAAAGATGGAGGAAGCTTAATTTAGAGGATTTAAAAATGCAATGTTAAAGAGACTTGAAGCTTAAAAAATAATAATAATAATGAAGTACTGTGTTACCATATAGAAAACTCTGAAAGACAAAGTGGAGAATTAAGTGTTGTGTGGGAGAACTCTGGGGAAAAAGTGTTGAATGTGAGGTAGTTTACCTTTCTTGAGATAAACTTTCTCATTCTCATATTTCCCTTCCAAATTCTACAGATAATGACCTGAATTTGAAGGGTGGTTTAAAGTACCAAGCAGTTCATATTTGGAAAGTTTATTCTTGGTTAACTTTAAAAAAGATGGACAATTTCAGGAGTAATTTGGAGATGTGGAGTATCATTGTTTTTAGCATAGAGTGCTCATTCTGCAGATAGCCTTGCTAGGTCTTGAGAGCTTTCTGAAGTCCGATTTATTTTTTATAGTTTTCACTTTTTTTTCCCTTTCAAATTTAAGCAACCCAATCAAACCGATTGTTTAAAGGCAAGATTGATTGTTAGCAGAACCTATGTGCAAAAGTACACTGGCCTTTAGTCCAACACCTGTGCACAGTGCAGTTACCTGGCCAAGAAATTGCCAGACAGGCCTTCTATGTCAGGCAAACTCACATTTTTAATATTCAACCATTGTCATCTGATGACTTTTCCTATGAGCAGATAACTGTTGTCACAAATTCAATTATGTTTATCCTGGAATGTCATTTAGTACCCAGTAAGCTAAAACTAAAAGAAGAAACTGCTACCTACGAATCATCAGTAGTTTAGTGTAACTGGGGCTACATGCATTTATAAGAAGTTAATTCTCTGGCATGATTTTATAATTGAACAACGGAACTGACTTATGGTAATGGTGGTTGTATAATCACAAACCTTACAAATAAAAGTTTCATCTGCTGTGCCTTTCTTTTGTTTATTTTCAATTTGCTACCAGTTACTTTATCACACACAGTAAGAGGGAACATTTGTCATTTCAAGTTCTTATTGTATCTTTCCCTCCATCCATTGTTATGAGCTAAGAACTTTTGGTGTATAGCAAGAAAAGGACACAAGGAAAAAAGGATTGTGTGCTTTTGCTGTCCACACCTAAACTTCTACTCAGTAGAGTCTTAGGAACTTATCCCAGGAGGTGGTACTACAAGGTTCTCACATTTCCATGACTGGACAATGTCAAGATGAGGCTAGACACTACCCCATGAATGTACCACATTGGACCAAGTTATTGAAAGGCCCTAAGGCATATGTGTTTTATCATATTCCAGCAGGACTTAAACAGGTTGCCTACCAGTGTTTGCTTTAGAAGAAATTGATTTTGGGATTCCAGCCATAGGGTCCATAGGTTGCTTTCTTTGATACTCCTTCTGAAAGAATTCCTTCCTCTACCCCTTTTTAAGAAGTTAGAGAAAGGCTAATAAAAATCCACTTTAAATGCATGTATAGATTAAAAACAGGATACCCTGTTACTATTTTATTGGAAATGGCTTCACCAATGACAGAAAATATTCCCCATAAAAAATTCAATTTTCAGATGGGTGCAGTGGTGCATGCCTGTAATTCCAGGGACTCAGGACACTGAGGCAGGAGGACTGCAAGTTTGAGGCCAGCCACAGGAATTTAGCGAGATCCTGTTTCAAAATAAAAAATAAAAAAGACTGGGATTTAGCTCAGTAGTAAAGTTCCCAGAGGTTCAATCTCCAGTACTATGACAAAAAACAAAACACAAAACCTCAATTTCTACAAGGAGAACTATTAGATGAGTGTAAAAAGATCTCTAGGGCTTTCCCAGAGACTGGAAAAACTCTTGTCTGAGGACTTCTGAATTTCCTGCAGTCTTCATAAACTACAGTTTTATTCTCATGGAAAACTGAAGCCTGCTGTTTACAGCTTTTAAAATAAATAACTTCAAAATTCAGAGAAACATTTTACATTCTAATTTCTGCTTTGAAAACTACATGAAAAAAAGACCTGGAAATATAGCCATAATGGGTATTCGACCTTCTTTATGTTCTATCTGAAGTCTCTTGCTGGAGGTAAAAATATTTAGCAAATTTAGTAATTTTTGTAAAATCAGTAATTTTATGGAAAAATCATCAGAACAGAGTTACACCCCAAAACAAAACCTCTTTCTGTAATTTATTTAAAATTTATTGAGCTTCCTGTGCTGTTACGAACCTAAAAGTCTCAACTCTCATCCAGGAGGCAGCATTGCCACTCTGAGATGACACAGATGAAAATTTTTTTTATACAAGGAATAATCACCCTTCATTAGGAAACTTAAGTACAAGCTGCTTTTTTGTAGAAAGTTGCTGGATATTCTGTTCCTAAGATACAATTAAAAATTTTCTGTCTCAAAACAACATATACAAACTACCAGTACATGACCCATGTCTTTTTACATCTTTGATTATAAGCAGAGTAACTTCACTGTGGGTTTTTTTCCCCCCCAAGCAGAAAATTTTCAAATATATCACTTTTAGGGAAGAAATTGACTTGGGTAAAGAATGTGGTGCTAAATCTCATTATGAAACTGTCAATCAGGAGATCAAGAGTGGGCTTTGGTACCAACAAAGACCCAGTCAGTCAACTCAGATGGAAGAGGCCTGTGAGGGCAAGATGAGGGTGAGGTGGGGACCGATCCATGCTTTGAAGGGTAAACTTTTGGTTATCTGGCTGGTGAGAATTCCTCAGGAATGCACATTGGTGCTCTCTGCTGTAACACCAGCCTTGTCTCTGAGATTTCAGCGTTCTGCCCTCCCCACTATATCTCTGTATTACAGCACTGCCATTGGAACAGAAGTCAAAAAAGTAACAAAGTAGCAAAGTGAGTCAAAAGTCACTCTAATTTTTGGCTCTTGAACTAGATTTTCTTACTGACATCAGAATAGCAAAGAATAGCAAAGAAGGCTGATGTTGGGGCAGGAACAAGAGTCCCTTCCCCAGGTCCCTCAAAATCCACCCGGGGACAGAGGGTGCTAGTTACAATGAGCATTCTTGGTGCAGGTCCTGGATCTACTTACTGACTCAAGAATCTCTGGAGGGAAACTCAGGAATCTGTAAACAGACATTTAAGATGATTCTGTGGGGCTGGGGCTGTAGCTCAGTGGTAGAGCCCTTGCCTAGCATGCATGAGGCACTGGGTTCGATCTTCAGCACCACATATAAATAATAAATGAATAAATAATAAAGATCCATCAACAACTAAAAGCATTTTTTAAAAAAGATGATTCTGTGGCCTACTTGGATCTATCCATGTGGCCCCCCATGGACCGTGATCCCTGCTCCATTTAAAGAACCTTTTCTTTCCCAGATTCCTTTTCTCTTTTCTCCATTCTTGCCTTTTCTCTTCATTAGCATCTAATGTTAATCATGCTGCATTTGCTCACCTCTGGAAAGCTTTTCACTTTCAAGTAAGAGAGTTTGGGGCTCAGGATAGGAGGAATATGTTTTCAACTTGCATAGCCGTAAGTTCATTTCCTTTCCAGTTTCTTTACAAAATTAGGTTTAGCAACTTTGTTTCCAGATGAGTGAGGGCATTTGACCATACAGAAGAGCAGACTCCCTGAGCACTGGAAGTTTCAGATGTTTGTGATCAACATAGGATGATTATAGATAACAATAATGTACTATAAATTTCAAAAAGCTAGGAGAAAGGATTGGAAGTTTCCACCATGAATGATCAATGTGCAAAGAGATAGATATGTTTAACCTAATTTAAACATTACACGATGTATCCATGTATCCAAACATCACCATGGCAACATATTAATGTATCTAATTTTTACATATCTTAAATTTAAATTTTAGAAGTATGCTGTAAAAGTATGGCTGGAGGAACAAGTAACTGAACAGTCTGCTTCTCTGATCACCATCATCAAAACATCATCTCTAGCTGGGCGTGGTGGCCCATGCCTGTAATCCCAGCAGCTCCAGAGGCTGAGACAGGAGGATCATGAGTTCAAAGCCAGCCTCAGCAAAAAGCAAGGTGCTAAGCAACTCAGCGAGACTCTGCCTCTAAAATACAAAAAAACGGCTGGGGATGTGGCTCAGTGGTACAGTGCCCGCGAGTTCAATCCCCGGTACCCAAAACCAAAAAACAAACAAACAAAAAACCCCCATTATCTCCAGTGTCATACTGGATCCCCACAGCCCAGTGACTGTTTCACTAAACACCATGGAAAATAGTTCCCAGGGCTTCCTTAGCATCCCCAGCCAGTTATTAGCATTATTTTGGACTCCCAAAGCATGGCAATTAATCCATGAATTTACATGGCCATTTCAACATGAAAAATAGTCTAGTTTTCAAAGCAAATTAAACTTTTTACTGGGCTACCGGATCTAGAGCTTAATGGGATCTGTTTTCCTTTGCAGTGTGTTACTAGTTACTGCCTGATGGAGCAAAACATTGGAAAATTGACAACTAGGCATCCTTTGTATTAAAAAATGCCTTGGTTTCTCTTACTCAGAAAATCACATTTGTGGACCCTCATCCCACATCAATTCATCTGTATCTTTTTTTTTTTAGATGGGGTGATGGCATGGGAGGAGTTGGCAGGCCTTCGTCTATCTGTATGCACATAGCCTTCGAAGAAAATTTTGTGTACAATAAACATAAGAAAATATGTAGATTTTTAAAAGTAAAATAAGCAGATCAATAATTGTCAAGGAGGATGGGAAAAGATTACACAGGGGCAGGGGAAACTTTTGGAAGTGAATATATTCATTATTGTGATTGTCAAAATGTAGTAAGTTGTACAATTCAAATATGAGAAATGGATTATATGTCAGGTATACCTGAAACCTAAAAAAAAAAAAAAAACTTAGCAAACACTTTATTTCCTAAAGAACTAACTGGATGGGACTGGGACTGTAGCTCAGGGACAGAGCGCTTCCCTAGTACGTGTGAGGCACTGGGTTTGATCCTTAGCACCACATAAAAATAAACAAATGAAATAAAGCCACACTGTCCATCAGCAAATACAATATATCTATAAAGGGCTAACTGGATGAGAATAATTAATGGTGGGGGAGTAAGTGCCTAAGATAAAAGCAGTAGTAGTTTTAGCATTATTTGCTCCTTAACACTATTGTTCAATTGCTTATCCTATTAACTAAAAGTGTTGGAAAAAAATGGGTGGAACCCAAACAGAATTACATCTACTTTTATGAAAACTTAATATTGTTCCCACTACAACTAACATATTTAGGAGGAAGGTATGGCTAGAAACAACGTTTTCAAAAAACAAGAACATTTTTGTTATGTTTTTTCTTGCCAATCTGTAGACACCAAAGTAACTAGCAGGTATTTATGGATGATTTTTAAGTACTGAATAGGACTTAAAATGAAGTAGGACTAAATTAAGTAGCTTCTGATATTGAATGACTCTGAAATTATGCATCAATATGTCTCACAAACAAGGACACAGTACAAAATATAGACATATGCACCTGTACCCTTCTCTATGTTAGGGCCAGAACGTTGGAGAAAAATGAATTGAATCATATACTATATTCAAGAATAAAAGGATATGTATGACAGACCAGTGCTTTTCCACTTAGAAGCCACCCTATCCATGAAGCCTCATTTGCTTAAGATGTTAGGTATGGTGGTTCATCAGAGCGATTTTAAAATAATGCATTCTTTAGATCTCAGTTTGGAAAAGAATTAAAGATGAATTTTTCTTATACAATTTGCCATTTTCTTTAAAATCAGAGACTGCAAAAAAAGTTTTACAATTCTGTTAACAAATGTATGCTCTTAAAAGTATGTATTAAAATCAGGTTCCATTTAAGAGAAAGAGACATGCAATGTACAGTTTAAAAGTATAAATTTTACAAAATAAATTCATTTAAGACAGAGAATCTAATCCTGATTTAATATGCGGTATTTCTCGGTAACTGGAAACGTTGTTGGAAAACAAACAAATCAACACTTTAACTTTAGCTCCACTGACACATTTTTTCCATGTTTCCCCCAAAAGAACATTTCTAAGCACAAAATAGATTCATAATGGTTTAATTAGATACATTTATATATCCTGAACATAATGGCTCCCATAGAAATAAACTAATATTTTGTACACAAACTTTATTTACTGGGCCATATTCATAATATACTGAGCCAAAAGCAAACATTTATTACACCCCCCTGGTGTGTACGGAGCTCTGCTCCCACAAACACTTCATTATCAAGGATGACAGAGAACAAGATTAGACAAGATGGATAATTAAAATCCACTACATAATAACAAAAATTTACTTTATATTATGATTAGAAACTCTTCCCAGCCATTGTTGTAAGCAGTATTAAGCAAAACAGTTTAATCAGGTTTTCTTCCCACCTCTCACTGCTCCTGGAACAGGATCTGATGATTGATTAGCAGAGCTGCTGAAAGGGATTGGGTCAGAATAATCAAAAGGAGCAAAACATTGGAAAATTGACAACTAGGCATCTTTTGTATTAAAAAATGCTTTGGTTTCTCTTACTCAGAAAATCACATTTGTGGACCCTCATCCCACACCAATTCATCTGTATCTTTTTTTTTTTAATATTTTTTTAGTTGTTGATGGACACAATGTCTTTATTTTATTGCTTTGTATGTGGTGCTGAGGATCGAACTCAGGGCCTCACGCATGCGAGGCAAGCGCTCTACCGCTGAGCTACAATCCCAGCCCTTCATCTGTATCTTAAAAAGGTATCTTAAACCAGGTTTACTTTTATAATTGCTAGGAAATTATGGGGAAGGTTATTTTAAAGTAATCTGTGAAAAATAATTACTTAATTAAAAAAAACCAATAAAATAATGGCAAAATTGGAGAGTAAATTTGCATCTTGGGTAGCAGCATTCAGAATCAAAATGGTTTCTGGTGGGTTTCTCAGAGTATTAGTGTGTGACATCTATCTGTTCCTTCTGGCCAAGTCCACAGGGCCACGTTCACTTATTACTGCTTTCCTAGTGACCAACTCAAGTGAGAAGGAGTTTGGAAGTAAATCGTGGGAATGGGTAGACATATGAAGTCCTTCTATCCTAGACTGCTCTAGGAAACAAATAAAGAAGTTCCCTGAAATAAAAAAGCTTACACAAAATTCCAAGGACATTATAAGTCTTTATCAAGAGAATGAGCTAACATTCTACCCTTTTCCTGTTCAATCTCAAAAGCCTAAATATTATGTAAATGAAAATTCCAACAGGGTAAGCCTCATAATTTTTTAACTATGATGTCAATGAACAGTGAACAAAAGGAGGAGCTGGGCCATTGCACCAATATGAATATTTAACCTGGGAGATTAGAGAATCAGGTGTTAAGAAAGCACTACCCAAAACTTAATCCATCACTTCAATGGGAACAATCAGGATATCTGAGTCCCAAAAGATTCTCAATCTGGCATATTATAAAATGTGGTGATTTTAGTTTGACAATTTTTTTCTCAGTCTCATTTGACCAACATTCAACCACCTGACTTATAGCCAAACTCACCAAGGTTCTGCCCACTATTTTTTCTTTTTCTTAACTACAACCCAACTGCTAGGTATGGTGGTTGCATTCCTGATGGATCCCAGGGCCTCTTCAACCTTCCCTTTTCTCTATTTATGGTATCTTTAGTTTGTAGGATTCCTGTATTTAGTCTATTTTGAGACTGTTCCAGGAAATGCTAGTAAGTTCAGGCCAGAATCATTTTAGTATTTTAAGCTTTGCCAATCAAAGGAGAACAGACTTCTCTACGAGGAAGTCAATAGGATGCTAACTAAATTCTAATTAAAATTAAAGACATGTATCTGAGGATGCAGATAAAAAGACATCAAGATAAATGAACAGAAAAATAGTCATTGACAAGGGGAAGATTTTACAACCACCTATGGATTTAAAGTGGAAGATGAAGGAATTGAGAAACATGTGGAGGGCATTGTTCATGTGGAATGCTTACACTTGGGGATGGATTAAGGAATTTAGTGGAGGATAAAATTCCATTCTAAACCAATGTAATGACTTAAATGAAGAGAGGAATGGATTTTTGGATAACTAAAACACTGTTCCATCTAGTGTAAGTTTTACAGTTTTCCCTTGAGTTTTTTGTTTGATGGTGTATTAGCCATTATTAGCAATGCTTTACTGAGAAGAAATAACATGAAAATCAACACCTCACAACAAAATATAAAATGCCAGTCACCTTGTTATCAGAGTTGAAAATAACACTTAAATTCTGAGGATAAGAATCTGAGAATAAAAATCTAACTAACAATAAAATATATGTAATTTTATAATTCTCTAGAAAAATCTCTAAGGAGATTTTTAAAAACATACAGGCATTAATATAGACATCTACGTGCAGAAACTTAGGAATATTGATGCAAGTTTCCTACAAAAGCTTCTGTATATTAATGGAAGAAAACCAAATTCCAAAGTATGCAAAACATACTTCTCCCTGGTCCCCATTTTTGGGATGGATAAATTCTTTAGCTTCAGTTTTATATCTCTGTCCCTGGCAAGGTGAATGCTTAACATGTAGCCATGTATCATCTGGAATCACTTAATAAAAATAAGAAATATGATTTTGCATAGGACTCATCTAAACAATGCAAATAAGTTACTGGCATTTTGTTCCCAGTGGAACTTGAATAGTGTCAATGAAGGGTGCATGGGTTAGGGATATGTATCACATTGTGCTTTGCTCAAAAACATTGGCTGTTTTTAGTACTACTAAGCACACAAAGACATTCCATATGCTTTTTTTTTTTGTCATTCCTCTCCAAAGTTTTAACACTGATGACAAATATCCAAAGCAAACAGATTTTTGCCAAATAACAGGGCACACTGTGAGGTTAGGTGGAAGAGGGATGGTTTATTATCCGAACGCAGGACAGGAACTTAACGAGCAACGTGAATACAGAGATCTACTTAGCACACTTTTTCCTTCTTGACCTTCAGAAGTACCACAGGGCAACTGAGGTGTCAACGTAAAGCACGTGTCATTCACTTTTTCAGTCCATGTGTCAGTCAAATCATTGATCTGATTGAGAAAGTGAATCATGCCATGGTTCAAAAGATCTGTCCTTCACATAAACCTATGAGCACACATTTAAAAAATGGTTTATTGTACATCTTTGCATTTCTTAAGGCATGAACAATGGCATACAGATGGAACAGGTTCTGGGAAGCATCATGTCTTTTGTGAGGAGGCCAGCCACAAGCACGCCACATCAAAAACTACTTGAAGTCTGAACCAACCAACTGCGGGGGCCCAGGAGCTCCTGTGACAAGGGGATGGTGCTTCCGGACAACAAACCAAACATGTGGTTTGTATGTTGTTTTTACTTTCTTGATCAGCTTTAAGCACCAGTTACAGTTTGTTTTTCTTTACAAACTCTTCAGACTTTGGATTTTGTACTCTGCTTCTTTTATTCTGCTTTCTGAGGAGGGTGTGGATTTTTTTTTTTTTTTTTAAGGAATATGGTTGCAGCAAAACAGAAAGGATCCAAAAGTGGTTAGGGGCCTTGTCTAATGCACTTTTGAAAGTCCATTATAAAGATGAATAGAAAAGCAAATGGTAGGTTTTCAGTCGACCCAGAAACCACGTGTAGCTATAAGAAACATAATTGTGCATAGTTATTTATTCATTCAGAGTGTGATATGTGGGCTAGCTCTACGTTCCCAGTTTACCAGAGAACAGGGCTGTCTACTTTGCTAAACCCAGGGTCCTTTCGCAGCTCCCAGTAGGTGTCGTTGGAAACCCAGGCTTCTCTTTGATTTGCATCAATAACTTTTCTGTGAAAATATAAAAATGAACATTAGCCACAAATCACACTAAGGTGACCTGAAAATTGGACCCTCTCCTATTGATTAGACATGTATATATAGGAGGACTTTGTAACAAGACTGTCCCATCTGCTCACAATGGGGGATTTGACTATTTTTGACTAGGAATGAACTCATTTTTGTTGTAAAATGTTTTATATGAAAGCAGGTAGGAGAGGACCTGAAGGGAGGGACAAATCATCTTCAGGCAGGGACAGAAAACAAAGAGCCCCAAACAAAGTGTATACAAATACTGTAAACAAGAGCTTCTGGCTCCAGCCTGGCAAGAATAGTTTCCCCTTTACTTTCAGGGGCAAGTATTCAGTATCAGTAGATCTAAGAGCCTCTGCAGCCCATGTCTAATGAGCCCACTTTTGACATCTGAAGGGAAAGGCTGCATTTCTGCCCCGGGGGTAAGGGTGGGGTTATGAGATGACAACTTTAAAGGATAAGAGGTTTTCTTGAGCTTTTCTCTCCAGGCTCTGGAGGGCAACAGATGAATCTGGAAACTACAGATGAATCTGTGTGATGTATATATAATCCTGCAAATAATCACTGACTATCTCACCCCAGAGGCACCAAATATGAACAGACACAAGCTGTGTGTGACACAAATAAGATTAAAACCTAATGAAGTCAGAGTGACCTTGTGGATGTAGGTGCCCATGAAGTCCCTGGATGAGGGAGTGGGAACAGGTTTCCACAATTCTAAAGGGCACGGCTGAAGGACAAAGCTCTCTGGGTGAGACCTTCACTCTTTTACTGTCCACAAAAAGAATAGACCTATAGAGAAGAATTTCTTTTTATGGTTACTATTTTTTCACATGTGCAAAATCTGACTCAGTTATTTTCACTGCTTAAAAGTAAACAAAATAAATTTAGTTTTCCTACCTTTGAGTTCCCTGGATATTACACTATCCCCCATTTTCTTTATACCTGGAGTTTCTTATGGCCTGTGGCAACCATCTGAAAGACATGAACTTGTATGGGAATGAACTGACTTACTTAAAAAATTTTGGTATATGTTCAAGGTTGTTTTCTTCCATATATCGTCTTCGAGATCTCTGGAGTTCCTCTACTCTTTGCTTCTCTGCTGCTGCAGCTTCTAAATTCCCTTCTTCCAAAAATCTAAGCAGAAAGTAGTTGATATTTCATTATGTTATCCTCTTTTTAGAAAAAAAAAATCTCACTTGCATAAAATTATACTCTGGATGCTGTGAACATAAGGTATAGTGACACTCTGATAATGTCCCCTTCACCTCTGTCCCAAGACATACCACCTCTTTGTGCCCATCAATTAATGTACTTTCTGTGGCCATGGACTGAATTATTGAATCCAGCAAAATGAGGGTAGGAGGGAGGGAGGGAAGGTATGAGGGGAGAGGCCTCGCTGCCTGGGATTCTACTGAGATTTTCAGAACAACTACAGACTTATGGATGAGAACATTACGCAGTTACAAGTTGTGCTCCTTTTCCATAGCAACAAAAGCACTTGTTAAAGGCGATAGGATGGAGGATGAAAACTGGATGCTCTCCATCTATTTCGAGAACAGATTGAGAGGCAAGGAGCTTTCCTGTTTTATTGGAGAGAGTAAGACTGGTGAAAACAGAAGGTAACAGCTGGGGAAAATTACAAAAGGCCACAGAATAGGAAATGAAATTCAGAAAGGGAATATTGAAATAGAATCAAGAAGGAAAAAGCAGACCCAGGGTGATTTGCCAATGTTTGTATTTCAAAACAAGAGCAAAGAACAGGGATATACCGTGGTATACATTGTACAGGGTTAACTAATAAAATCGGAATGTCAAACAGCAAGGCCACATGTTCTGGAAGGAGCATGATTAAGAGAGTTAAATAGTAGAACATTCAATACTGAGAACATTTTGGCAGAAAACAGGTAAAGCCACAAATGCATAGGAAATAGAAAAGTGCTCTTGGATGGAATTTGTATGACATAGAATTTTTGGGAAAAGTAAAATGAATTCTGGAGGAGAAAACATCATAAGTATTATAAAATTAAAAAATAAGAATCAGAAGGCATCAGAGACACAGTATTTCCAGCACATCTCACTGTGGGACCCAAAGCATGCTGGGCAAACTCTAGACTTTCACTCAAAACATTTCTGGGTACCATTGTAACTTATCCTCTTATTCTTAAGTTTAAAAGATACTCCATATTTCAGGGTAATAGATATAGAGAGGTTAAAACACACACACACACACACACACACACACACGCACACACACATTGGGCTAGGAATAATTCTGTACTTAGCAGAGTTCGTGAGTTTGCTGATCTTTAGTCAATTTTTTTGGGGGGGTGGGTAAAAATCTTTTATTGAAACACAGCTGTGTCATCATCTATGGGAACTTTTTGTTGAGATAAGCATCTGTTATGATCACACAGCAAATACTACTTTACCTAGGGTAGAAAACTCCAATACTGCTGAGTGAATAGGGAACAAAGGAATGATTGAATGGATAGCAAACAATAGTGGTGAAAAGAGTCCAAAGATGGCTAAAGCCCATGCCTTCATCTAGGATGTATCTGAAGCGCCTCTACCATCCCTACCTTTGATCTGGCCGGAAACGGGCATCTGTCGGTGGAAGGAGATCTTTCAATACAGGATCTAACTCATTGAGCTCAATAGCAAACCGTGTGAAGCCATAGTAGAGCTCATAGTTGGTTGGCATGGAACCTGGAATGAGGCCAATGAACCACTGTAAGAGGAGCAAGGCTGATAGAGAACTGCTTACAGTGCTAAATTAACATGTGCTAAGTCAAAAATTGCAGTCACAAACTCTAGACTGTGAATTTTTTTCAAGTGAATTAAATTAGTTATATTTTGCTAAGTGGGGAAGTTCATGTTGATGATCAGAAGTGATAGACTTCTGTATTTAATAAAGTTCATTCTTTAAAACCTTACATATGTAGTATTGGTCTTTGTTGGCTAAACTCTTCTCTCACATATTCAGTTGGGTAATTAAGCACCAGTGTAGTTAACCATGAACACTAAAATTTCACCAGAAACACATATTATTTACCTTTTTAGAAAACAAAAAGATGTAGGTATCAATTAATGCTTATTGGAACTTTTTTCTTTCTTTTCTTTTTCTTTTGGTATTGGGGATTGAACGTAGGGGTGCTTACACACTGAGCCACATCCCTAGCCCTTTTTAAAATTTTATTTAGTGACAGAGTCTTGTTGAGTTACTTAGGGCTTCACTAAGTTGCTGAAGCTATCTTTGAACTTGAGATTCTCCTGCATCAACCTCCCAAACTGCTGGGATAACAGGTGTATGTCACCATGCTTGGCTTATTGGCACTTCTTTCTAAACTCAAAGAAGGATCTTTGTGTGCTTTGTTCATCGATGTATTCCTAAGCCCCTAAAATGAAGCCTGATGCATAGTCAGTACTAAATAAGTAGTTACTAATGAATGAACTCATTGCTGTACTAGCAGGGAATTTAAATAGGCATCAATACCTTTTAGGGGGCCAATAACTAATTCTAAAATTAGAGATTGATCAACAAGTTCCAAAGAAAATAAATGTCATGTGAAGACTTGTTCCATTTAAACATGATACTCAGCTATATGTTAGTGCAATGCCAGTCCTTTAGTGATGTCTTTATTAAATATCAACATATTGGAACTTTTTGCCATTTGAGTAAAAAAGATCACTTATTCTGGTGAGTTATTGGATTTGTGTATTTTAAGATGTTTGGAAGCTTTCCTTTTTTTTACTGAAACAAAATAAATAACATGAGTAAGGATTTAAGTTTATCTATTTCAATTATTTAAACTCTAATGGATATACTTAGCTTTTGAAATACTGTAGGCATTACATTTAGAGTGATTTTACACATGTCAGAGACTTAGCCTAAACTTTTCACTATCAAGTTTCAAATACTAGCTCCTACACATAACTGAGATGTCTGTATAAATATAACTAAGCATCTACATTTCAAATCTCACCATTGAAGAAAATATAAGGTGAATTGCGTGGATAACCTCCTATTGCCTTCCCCTCTGCCACTCACCTGGTCTCCAGATGCACTTTGCAGAGGGGGCCACACCACAGTAAAGCCCTTCGTGCCATTTCCCAAACAGCCGGTGCACCACCTTTCCTTCCTGATCCATCACAACCCCCTGGACTTCATTCACATTGGAATTCCAATAATTCACCTGGAAAAACCAAACCCCCGTTACTTCAATAGTACCAATCTCTATAATTTCCACATACAAAATTTTCCTTACCTTGAAGTCTCTTATTCACACCATTTCTAGGAATCTAACTCAAAATTTATATGAAAGGTTGGTTTTCTTAAGTGTGTGTTAGCTTAACTTTTGTTATGCGCTTGTACCAATATATCACAATGAGTCCCATTTTTATTTATCGTTATAATACAACAATACAATTAAAAAAGAAGAAAAGGCTGATCTCCACTGCAGGATATAGCATGGTAGCACAACACAGAGAAAGCTCAGTTTCTATCCTAAGACTCTAATATTAATTTACAGGTTAGAAATTTTTTCTTCAGATCCTCTTGTCTTAAATCCTCCCTTTGTTTATGAATTCTGATGAATTTCCATTGGCCATGTTACAGAAATAGCTGCTGCATTCTGTAACAGACCCAAATAAACATGGAAGTGATGCTGTATGTTCTACTTCAGACAAAAGTGTGGGAAAATGGCATCCTAGGTGCATTTCTATCCCAAACATTTCTTTTTGTCACTTAAGGGAATGCTTTTCATTGAACTTGTTTGGATTATAAAAGTGATAGGGTTAGATAGGCTTGTAGTGACTGGTAGCTACCATTGACATGGCTGCTCTACTCAAGTATTTTCAGAAAATGACAACTGCATTATAATTGGCTCCCTAAAAAAATGACCACTTAAACTTGTTGAAATTAAGCAGAAATAGAAAAAGAAAAAAACAGACTTGATATAGGCAAAAAGTGTTTTCTGAAATTTTACTTAATGAACTGATTGGCTACTTAGAAAGAAGATTCTTTAGAAAGAAATTTAGTTTTATTTTCTGTTCTAAAATGGAGCTTTTTTTTTTGGTGCTAGAGATTGAACTCAGGGGCACTTGACCACTGAACCACATCCCTAGGCCTATTTGTGTTTTATATAGAGACAGGGTCTCACTGAGTTGCTAAGTGCCTCGCCACTGCTGGGTTTGAACTCGGGATTCTCCTGTCTCAGCCTCCCTAAGTGCTGGGATTACAGGCTTGAGCCACCGCACCCAGCTAAAATGGAGCTTTTTTTGACCTCCATTTTTTCAGAAGCCTACATGTCTTGAACAACTCCATAAGGTGGTCCTGATTTCTTATCAAAAAATGTCCTTAAGACCAATGATACAGGACAGATTTAGTCACTGCTAGGTAAGATAATTGTTCTATTTCTTCCTAAGGACACACTTTGTGTTATTTTTCCTTTTCTGTCCTATGGCATTATTTACCTTGACAAATGTGAGTTTGCAAATGCAAACACTGCTTTTGGTATTTCTAATAGTTATTTCTCCATAATGTTCTATCCATCTTCTCCCACTGAGGATGTTGTGAATGCATGTGGTCACCTTATTCCACACGTAGTAATCTCCGTACCTAGTGAAGAATAGAACACTGATTAAAAATGATGTTCACAAATATGTTGCTATTTCTACTAATGAGAATAGTCTTTGGCCAGAGCTTCTTTTCTTCCCATTTCCCTCTCATTTGTTTCTTGAAAGTTTCTATGCAAATATTTATGATATGATTCATTCATCTGAAGAACACTAAAATGCTTCTAGGGCCAGGTGCTAACACTACAAAATTGAAGAGGGCCTATTTGCTGCTCCTTTGGGACCAACAATATGGTAGGAGTAGAGGGGACATGTAAACAAATACTTAAGGTCAAATGTGACGAGGGCTGTAACAGACAAATGAACAAAGCATCATGGGAACACAGAGGGTGAGTCTTTCATCCTTAGCTCATATGGAATCTGAGTGAGTTTCAAGGAAGATATCCTAGAAGAGGCTGGGTTGGATCTAAGCTTGGGTGGTGGGTAGGAGGGCACTACCTGCTAGGGAAAGTATGGACAAAGCCACAGGGGCCAGGACAGCACGCTGCATCTGGGGGTGTGTGAGTGGTGGGCTCCAGTTGGTGGCTGTGGTGGGAGGCAGGGCAGGAAAGGTGTCATGAGGCAGGGAAGGGAGGCCATCAATGACCTTTCAAAAAGTACAGCTTCACTCTTCAAGCAAGGGGCCATTATGGAAGGATTTGTGGTGGGGAGAGGCTCAATAGGGCATGCATTTAAGACTGATTACTCTAACAACACTGTTTCATATACCATGTTAAGACCAAAGAAGGGAACAATTATTTGGGGGAAAAGATAGACAAGTCGCTGGGCAAGGTGGCACAGGCCTCTAATCCTATGTACTAGGGAGGGTAAGGCAGGGGGATCACAAGTTCCAGGCCAGTCTGGGCAGGACCCCTTCTCAAATCCCCGGTACAAAAAACCAAAACCCAAACCAAAAGAAACAAAAACCAGATAAGCACAAATCCACAAATCTAATGTAATTCTGGGCAGCAAGAGGAGTGAGGTCACAGAATTTCTGCTAAGGAATCAAATGCCATAGCTTTAAAATATATTTAAGTTTGTACATTTTATGTTTTCAAATGAAATGCTTAATTTTTTCAAAATGAAGTAAAATGCTTCTAAGATTCTAATTGGCATGATGTAGGCACTAGAGACACATAGGAAAACTCTTTTCTCTCTGTGAATTTCCAAATATCTCCCTCTTCTTACTTTCCTTTATATCCATCCCATCAGCAATCTAGTCAAATAGATAAAAACAAAATGAACCAACAAGTCCTTGGCCTCAATGAAAACTTTAATTAATGTAAAAATACTTATAGGCTATATCCTCTAAATCTTTTTATATCCTCTATAATAGAAACATAAAAGGATTCCATCATTCTTCTTTGATAAAACAGGTGCTAGAACTAAGATAAACTCAAAAGTGAAATTATAAAGTGTATAGAAAAAAAAAATGACTAAAAGGAAAACCTTTCATTTTAAATGCAAATAAGCATGGTGACTAGAACCTGGTAGGTATCTGGTTTTGGCTAATGAATGGAGGAGGAGAAATAAACAGGAAGCTTTGGTACAACTACTAAAGTTCTCATTTGTTTTTGTGGGAGTCCATCTCAAAACTGTGCTGAAAGTAACAGAAACTTTGAGCATACAGGGAGGGAAAGGGACCTGTGGCATCTTCTACAGTCTAAAATATCCACTTCTGATTTAGAAAAGCAGGGAAGAGGCCAAATAGAGAGGAGAGCAACCTACTTTGGAAGCATGACATTCAGTGTTCCAACTGGCAGGATTTCCATGGACTTCCCCCAGAACTTGTTTTTCCATCTGATATCTAAATGACATAGGCAGAGGACAAAATATACACACTCCATATCTAATTGTTTGTTATGTAAAAACTAACTTTTGTATTGTACTTCACAAAGTACTTTTGTAATTACAACTCCCTATATTGTAGATTTAACATGAAAAATGCCTGAAGATGGCCTGATGTGAAAATGTTAACCATAGTCACCCCCAAATCTACTATGTTTCTCCATAACCATGCTTCATATTTGTTTTCTACTAACCAAACTGGTTGAAGCCTGGAATAAGTGTGTGTATGTGTGTGAGTGTGTATATATTCACATATACATATAAACAGACTCTATAGTGATTAATATCTAGATAGTAATAAATGTTAAGTTTTAATCAAATGGTAAAATATAGTTAAGATATTGATCAAGTCTGATGTGTATGCAAAAATAATTGCAGGATTTATATACACATTTCCCCTACCACACAGAAGAGTTATGATTTGGGAGAAGAGTGCAAAGTAATTATACAATCTTTAAACACAGACAAGGAAGATTTATGAGAAAGTGGAATTAATTTAATGAACACGTCCCTACACTTGCGTCTGGGATGCAGCCTGAGGCCCAGAGCTTCACCTCATACTTTGGCTTCATGTTTTACTCGTGGAGGTTTGGATCTGCCTGACATGTGTGATAACCACCTAGTGTCATCTTGATGAACTAAGGGAGCTTAGTGCTGTCTCCACAAAACTTACGACTCTTGGTTATGGCCAAGAAATGTTTTTTGTCTTATTTTGTAATAAAGTACAGTTATACAGCTTTATCATTTTGTGTGTTTTCAGGTTAAGGAAATGCTAATGAGAAGAGTCATTCTGTGAGCAATGAAGCACTCTTCCAAATGTGCAAGAACTGTGTGTGTGTGTGTGTGTGTGTGTGTGTGTGAAGGAACTATTTATACTTAATGGTCAAATGAACATATATATTCTCTTCTTCCTAAAGGGGTTTCAAGATTTTATTTTAGGCAAGTCTGTAACAGTCTGAAAGAACAATGGGCATCAAGAAGTAGAGTCGTTAATTTAGGCCCCAGAACCGTGGAGAGTTAAAGAACACAAATTACTGCAATGTTTATATAGGTGTCCTTTGGTATCCGTGGAGTATTGGTTCTAGCACACCTAACAGGAATCAAAATCTGAGGATGCTCAAGTCTCATATAAAATGGCAAAGTGTTTGCATATAACATATGGACATACTCCCATATGTTTTAAATCATTTCTAGATTACTTATAATATTTAAAACAATATAATATACATGTTAGTACAGATACAATTTTTTTTCCTAAATATTTTTCATCTGAGGTTGGTCAAATCTATAGATGTGGAACCCACAGATATGGTGGGCTAACCATGTATCTAGACAGACTTTGACCACAGATGATATGCCATAGACCCGTCCTTCAGGATCAAAATCTCTGCATGCCCAAGAAGCAAGAAAGCCACTGATGTCATGTTATTGATGCAGACAATAAGGTATAATGTGATAAAGTAATGGGTCCAAGCTGGCAGTCAGCACAGAGCTCTGTGTTCCATGGGCCTTGCTTCCTAGATGCAAACCTCATCTCCCAGAGGACATGGTTTCATATTTAAATCAGGAAATTTAATTTGTCAAACTGAGTTCCACACCAATTACCAGTATTCTCTGAGTTCCAAAGGTAGAAATCTAAACTGAGTACAGTGTACCTTTAGAAGCTAGAAAATTTTCCATAGACTCATAAATTTGACTTTAAGTTATAATTGAAATACAAACCTTGCCAAAACACAAAATTCTTTGATTCACAGTGACAGGCAGAAATGGGTGGATGATGGCTAACCTGATAATTAAAAACAAAAAAGAAGGCAATGATGGCAGAGTTAAAATTTTCATAAATGATATTTATTTACAATGTGAAAAGGTCACCTCCCAATGAAAACCACAATCCATCCATCTCCATTAGTGAATTAGTCTCAGAATGTATAAGTAAATCTTTAACTTTTAGGACTTTGTGCTTAAACACAGAGAGCTTACATATACTTGGAGTAACGATGCAGATAAGCTAAATGAGTTTTCTATACCATGACCCATCCCAAACACATTGGTATCAAAAGGCTGCTTTCATCACCAAGCTGCCCCCCTACCTATATAGAAGCCTTACTTACTTGTTCTGAGAAAAATCGGAATCCCTTGTCTTCTCTAATGCATTCGTAAGTCTCCCCAAGGACTGGGTTGAATGGCTTACTTCCTGCTCTGAAGTAGGTGGAGCAATATCCTGAAACTGCAAACGCAGCAACGAGAACCTGTTAAGACATTTAAGAAAGGAAAATAATATAGGAGCCATGGCTGCTGGGTCTGTCTGTCCCTGTGGCTCTAGATTTTACAAACTCCACCTTGATGGGTGTTGACTTGATGCCTTTTGCTGTTTCTATTACTTGTACAGAGCTGGCATCAATGCAGGGAGAAAAAAGAAGATAGAATGAGGTTGTACTTCTTCCATGCGAACCGGCAGGCCACTGAGGTCAAGTTCCATTCATACGTCCACCCAATTTCATGAGTATCACAGAGGTCAAAGAATCTGTAACCCAGTTACAGGTCAGACCACGTACTGTCTCAGTACCAAAGACAGGAGGGTCAAGCTGCTGGTGTCTGCTGGAGGGAGAGGAGGGCAAATTTTCCCATCTATGGAATAAAGGGCAGAGTACCAATAGCAAGAGACTTTCTTAGACATAAGTTTCTGGACAGATGGGGTGTCTTGGCATTCAGGAAAAGCTGATAAGGCAAGACCTGTCATGACTTTGCTACCTTTGCATTCTAACTTTAGGAACACTATAGACCACAGATACAATCCCAAAATGTGTACCTTTCAGTAAGGGTATCTAGAACTACTTGGCCCTGCTTGATTATGTGAACAGACCAATTCCTCTCTTACCTACATAGTGGCAATGTCATGCAAAACCCCAATGTGTCATCATAATGGTTTGTGGTCTAGCCAATGACAGGTGCTTCCCTGTCATTTATTACCATGCGCTCGTATGCATCATCAGTCTCTGAGGCCTTGTCTAGCAGCTCACTGTATTCAATTTCCTCACAGAGATGCTGCAGGGTGTTGAGTGGCTCGTTGAGCTCCACAGGCATCGAGACTTTTGACAGGTCTTTACCGATGTTGTTTCTCAAGATATTCCACAAGTTAATGTTACTGGTGTCAGGGCAAGGAGCAGGCAGGCATGTGCGACGGCCATTTCGGAAGGCGCCTCCTGTGAGCTCCCCATTCAGGACTGGGAGAGAAGAATCACAGAGAGATACTTTGCTTTTATGATTTCATAAAACCAGGGAGGAATTTCTTCAAATAATTCTGATTACAATACATTTATTGAGCCTTCATTATGTTCTCTTGAGACTAAATGGAGTTATGAGGTATTTCACAAAACATTAGAAGATTTTTTAAAAAATAAGATGTTAAATATTACTCAAATGTTACTTTAGAAAAGACAAGTCAAATTTTAAAAAGGACATTAAACAAGAAGGATTTAAAGTGGGTATAAGCAAGATGTAAAACCTTTTCAATAGACTAGGTATTTGACAGATTTTGCAACCACTTATCTCAACAGATAAAGCAAAATAAAATTTATGGAACTATCAGCTGAAAAAAGGACAATTAATGAGGAGGAGAAGGGAGTGACTGTTCATTAGTTCACCAGTATTGTAATTTGGCATGTAGATAGAACAACCTGGAAGTTCAAATGATGCATACTTTGCCGAGAAATATTGTCCGCAACACTGGTGTTGTCTTCAGATATATTATCACTCACATCGCTGATGTAAGACTCATCATCTGAAGCCTAAAGAAAGGAAGAACACAACAAGATTAGAATTCTTGATCTGATTCTGGTCTTGAAAGCCCAGATAATCAAATGATTAAGAAAAAAAGGGAGTGCTTAAATGAGAAGCAGAGGTGGTAGTGGGAAAGGTACTTGGCATACGTGCAATGAATACTTGAGGGTCTTCCAGGAATCAGGATAAAGATTGCTAGGAAGGGGCTGGGGTTATGGAGCAGTGGTAGCGTGCTCGCTTAGCACGCGGGAGGCACTGGGTTCGATCCGCAGCACCACATAAAAATAAACTAAAGATATTCTGTCTACCTACAACTAAAAAAAAAATATTCAAAAAAAGATTGCTAGGAAGGAGCCCTTGTCTTAAATAGCTACTTGTCTTAGTTGGGGTGGGAAGCTGGAAAGGCCAGTATATAACCAGAAATATTGGAGGACAGAACAGTAAGAAGGCCTTGGGACTCCACCTAGAGGACTCAGGAGAGGCAGCCCAAAGGAAATGTTTGAACTGAGTGTTAGAGAATGAATAGGAGGTGTCCCCTCATTACAATGGGGAGGAGCACAGGAAGAAGGGAAAACATGCAAAAGCAAAGACTAAGAGAGAAACATTTATTGTAAGAATATTAAGACGTTGAGAGCAGGTTGTCAGAGGGTAGGGAGGACAAGAGGAGGGCAAGACAATGACAGCCTATTCAGACTAACCAGAGGAGTCACCTAGGACTCCACGAGTATTTAAAAAAAAAATGCAAGGAAAAACTAGAGTCAGGTTTAGTTTCCTGGAAGATCACTGGCAGCTTTCCCTGGGGAGGCTGAATGATAGGGCTCTGCAGATCCAGGTGAGGAACACTGACAGGTCAGAATCAGATGGCTGCAGTGAGGTTGGGGAGAGAGGATTCAGCCACCCTCTTCAGGAGAAAGCATAGAACTAAAGTGAAACCAAAATTAGCCTAAAATGACATTAAGGGATAACATACACATTAAAAGGAGTTAGAAACAGCAGATTAGCAAAGAGAGGAATAAGAACCCTAACAGAAATGGGGAAAAAAAGTCAAATTTTTTACTATAAGCAAGAAAACTGTTAATATTTATTTACTTTCTTCAAAGTAGAAAAGGGCTATATTTTTTTTCTGAACATGAAAACAAAACAATCTTATTGGGTAAACAGATGAGTATGAAAATCACCAATAATCCCATCACCTAAAGGAAACCACTTCAACATCTGGCTGGTAGTATTCTCTCCTGATTTCAAAATGCTTATATAGAAAAACCTCTCTGTGGCTACTGAAAAAGGATATCAATTTCCATGTTTTTTTTTTTTTTTTTTTTTGTAGTGTTTTGAATACATTGCCATTATAATGGGTATGGCTCTTCATCTTTACTTGGAAAAGCAGCTTATTTCATTATATATTTATAACCTAAGGTATTTAACAACCATCATTTAAGTGATTTCCATCTTTTTACTCTTATAGACAATAGCTGGATGAACATCTTTGTAAATATATTTTTGTAATTCTTCCTAATGATTCCATTAAAACTTATTCCATTTGATTCATTCAAAAATTTCACCTATTTTAAAACAGATCAAATGGGTCATTTTTAGGCATTTGTCTTATGTTGCCAAATTGCTTTCCTGAAAGGCTATATTAATTTGTTCTCTCTAGTAGTATAGGGAAACACCCATCTCTCCATATCTATTTAAACACCACACATCACCATTTTTTGTTACTACCCACCTACCCACCTAATACATATAAATAGATCTTTGGATTTCATCTTTTATGAACTTGTTTTCTTATATTTCACACATTTTTCTGTTTTCATATGCACTGCATTTTTTCCTAGCTTGCAATTTATTTTTTAATTTTGTTTATGTCAACTTGTTCTGCCATTCAAAGTTTTAAATTTGTATGTGATAAAAGCAATTAGTCTTTATCTTTATGGTTACTGGATTTATTGCTAATGCTTTTAAGATGAGGGTTGAAAAGAGTGTTTAGAGTGGTGGATAGCATGACTATATATATGGATGATTAATGGGAGTTTTGCTTTTGCACAGAGTAAATCTATAAGGATGGCAAGTGGAGAATAAAATTTGCTTCTTATTCATAGTTTTCTGCTACACCTGGTTCTCACAGTTCCTAATGACTATAATGAAAGCCAGCAGGCTCATGAAAGCTAAGTCATTTAGCTTAGTAGAGAAAAAAAAGTAAATCAAACTCTTCTATTCAGTTTCTCTGAAAAATGTTCATCACACTCTACTGTGTTTGAAGAAACAAATGCCTATCCAAGTCAAATTCATATTACATACATATTTATTGTTTGAAGGTTTGTTAAGAAAACACTCATGCTGCTGGGCATGGTGGTGCACGCCTGTAATCCCAGCAACTTGGGAGGCTGAGGCAGGAGGATTGCAAGTTCAAAGTCAGCCTCAGCCTCAGCAAATTAGTGAGGTCCTCAGCAACTTGGCAAGACCCTGTCTCAAAATAAAAATATGGAAAAAGCAAAAAAAAAAAAAAAAAAAGGCTGGAGATGTGGCTCAGTGGTTAAGTGCCCCTGGGTTCAATCCCCAGGTCCCCAGTACCAAAAAAGAAGAAAAGAAAAAACAAAAACAAAAACAAAAAACCTCACGCGTATTCTACAAAAAACTATAAATATTGTTCTATTCCTCTTTAACTTCTGACCTTTTCTAAGCTAATATATCATAGAAATGATCCAATATCACTAGTGTAAAAGAATTCTCCAACAAAGGCGGGCCTTAGTTTCGGCTGTCTTGCTGTGGTCCCCTTACGTTGTCCTGTACCCAGCCAAAGGCTCTGCAGTATTATAATAAAAAACAGTTGGTTTTCACTCCCATGATCAATAAGTCTTGGAGCCAAATATTTCTTGTTATGAACTTTGGGATTCAAAAGAGTTCAGGAAGACTTCCCCCTCCCCAAATGTGACCAGGGGTACAGCACTGTAAAAGAAGTTTAAAAGCAGAGTCAAGGCAAGTAGACCATTCTGGAAGCAAGGTGACCATGTTTTTAAAAGGAGAGGATGATTCATTAAGCAAAGTGCATTAGTAGACCACTTAAATATTTCTCCCTGACTCATAGAAAATGTGGATGTAAGACAGCTAATGCCCAGATGCTCCTAATAATCCCATGTTAATGTGTTACAAGTGCTCCTTCCTCCGTTCAGTTAGCAAATATTTCTTGAGCACCTGCTCTGGGCTCAGCAGAATAGTTCTTATGCTGGATGCATAAGGGAAAGTCTCTGTCTTCATGAAGCTACTTTATAGTGGGGGAGAGAAAACCAACAGGTCAATATAGGAAAGACATTCTGTTAGATAGTGGTATTATGAAGGAAAATAATGAGGGAAGAGGGATATAAAAGGTTACAGGAGAAGAGGAAATGGCAGCTTTAAGTTTTAGATAGGTCAGCTAGTGTGGGCTTGCCTGAAGATGACTTTTGTGTAAGGAACTGAATTGAATGGAGGCCGTTAAAATGTATGTGGGAGCTAAATGTAATTTGTGTGTGGAGAAGGGGTCCAAACACAGTGGACAGCAAGTGCAGGGAACCTATCTGCACTGATAGCTGTAGCGCAGAACATGAAACTTGAGCCTGCCCTGCAGCTGCTGCTAGAATTCACTCAGGCTTGGCAAAACTCACCCAGTGGGCTCGCCAAGTTTGTTAGTGTGAAGACTTGAGGAGCCTTCTGGGAGGACATCATTACAAAGAAACTTAGGGACTAGGGCAGATGAGCTTGACCCAGTAACCAAGCCCTAGCCAAAGGGGATGAGCAACTCTGAGAACATCATGGTGACTGTCACTTGAGTTTACCTCCTGGTCTAGCCCCTTCAAATACTTAAGACTGAGTGTTATGAAGGGAGAAGGTATAAATACAGTTATTTTTGAAAACCTGTAAAATAGAGACAGGTGTGTAGTTCAAGTCTTCCCACAGTGAGATAGAGGGAGAATCAATCTCCTTGCTACAGCAAGGGACACAGGTGTCTTTAGTAAACTGACAACACCAGAATCACCCCTTTGGCTGCTGAAAGGCTCCAGAAGAACAGAGGTAGCACGAGACTGCACCTCAGAACAGAGATGACATTATAAGAGTCTTTGTGTAATACCTAAGTAGTTCAGTTGTTACACTAAGGACATGCAGGGATGGGGACGTGATCAGATTTGCCTTTTAGAAATATTAATCAGGTTGTCCAGTGGAAAATATATTGGAGGGGATGAGAAGGAAGGCAGGAAAACTGGATATGAGGTAGATGGGTAATCCACCCATGGTGGGGTGGGGGAGGCTGAAGGACTGGACTGGAGTAGTGGCAGTGAAGCTGCAGAAAAATAGGTGGATCTGAGAACACTTAGATGACAGGAGCTACAGATCCTGATGAGTGAATCGATACTGGTGGCAATAAGAGAAAAGAAGGAGTAACAGGGAATGCGCCAATATACAAGGTGAACACTGGGTTGATGGAGCCTAAGGAAGTAAATGAGGGGTATGGGTGCATACTGAGTGGACTCACTCTGTATCCACACCAGCCCTGTCCTTGAGCTTTGGACCTGGGGTGTGGTGCGTGTGGAAAGGGGTTTGTTGATAACTTTTTTTGGACATGCTGAACTATGGTGCCTGGGTAGCTGTTAGGTGGATCCTGAGTGGACTCACTCTGTATACAGACCAGCCCTGTCCTTGAGCTTTGGACTTGCCTACTGAAATGCCTGGAAGATAACACCCCTGGACAGAGGTCTGACAGACTCTTGATGCCTCAGAGTGAATGATCTCTCCATGTTGCCCTCTCCCTCCTCATCCCTCTTTCTGCCACTTGCTTCATTCTCCCCGCTGGGGAAGCTGAGGGCACCACATTTTCCTTGCACTTGTGCAATAGTCTACTTCACATCCTCTTCATTTCTGGATCCCTAGTCTAGGCAAAGAGATACCTGGACATCCAGCTGGGTGTGCACTTGGGAAAAAGGAAATAAGCTTGCTCTCAGAGAAATAAGCTAAAAAGTCATTGGATAGGTGTAAGCTCAGATAATGTGCAGTCAAGTTTAACTAATTGAAGGATGGAGGATTGGTCAGCGATGGGAACTCAGATGAGTCAGAGTTAACAAAAAAAATTCTGGTAGCATGTCTCCGGCAAGATCATCCCCAGGGGTGTGGACATAAATGTCTATCTAAATGGTGGAGTACCCCTATAAAAAGGAGGGAGCATGAAACTGTCACATCGTGGCCCTCCTAACAAGTTCACTGAACTTATTTCTGCCCCCATTTTTTGCTCACCAAGCAACCTCGTGACTACAATTAAGTTTGTTGTGAAGATTTGTCTATAGGGAAAGAGGCAGTAATAGCAAGTAAGATCATTCTGCTTATCTGTTATAGTATCAATCATCATTACACATAACTAAACTAGTCCTCTGCACGGTGAATTGGAGTCTCTCTGAACCTGTTAATGCATGCCTGGGGAGCTGAGTAACAGCTGCATGCCTTGGTATGCCAACAAGGTCAGCATCTGATACAAGAATTCTATTTTACATTTTCCCACTATAAAAGTGATATGTGTTCATTATTTCTTGCTCTTTCCCACATTATTTTTATTTCTAAAATCACTCATAATTCCAAGCATTCCAAAACAACCACTATTGTCAGGATGTTTCCTTCCTATCTATAGAAATAATATTCAGCAACTATTTTTTTTTGGTAAAAATGCAGTGCAGATTTGCAATTACAAAATTCATAATTGGTTATGTAGGAAAGAATTTTGGCTGCTTCCCCTACACACACACACACACACACACACACACACAACCAACAAAAAACCCTAAAACAACAAAACAAAGCATACTTGAGTGAATTCCAGTAATAGAATCATGTCCTGAAACCTGACCATGAAAAAAGTTCCATTTCTAGACCTTCCCAAGACTCATGAAAATGAACAACAATTCAATAAAGCTTCTGTGGTAGTCTACATCTATCCTCCAAGAACCACAATTACCCAGCTAGATATATGCTAGACATTATCCTTCTATGCTCAAATTCACATCACTGGTAAAGATACATAACATGTATGTGTCTGCATGTATGCATGAATGGAGGTTTTCTAATTCTCACATATTTTCTATTTTAATAGCTTGTCTCCCTTTTATAAAGAACTCTGTTGTCAACTATTTGGTCACCCTGAAATATGAATCAGAGAAGAAAATCAGAATAAATGTTTGACTCTTTCCTTTTATTCATCAAATTTAAGAGTACTAAGTGCATAAGAGTATTAAGTGGATTAAGAAGTGTTGTTAGGTGCTCAGTGTATGGGAACCAAAATGGTTTGCATACTTTTGGCTGTGTTACAATTTGATGTAAACAAACCAATACAACCAGAAATTTCCACAGCTTCACTTTCTTTAACCCAACCTCAGAGTCACAAGCAGCTGAGACAGACACGTCCAGGACCCTCACCTCATTCTCTGATGAACTTGCAGAAAGGAGCACCTCTTGGGCATCGAAGAACTCAGACACAGACTCTGACATGGAGAGGCGGCTCTCATTGGCTACTTGCTGTGACAGGGGGAGACTGACATGGATTTGCTCACCAGCCTACAGAAGAGAGAAGCATACTGAATAATCAATTTTTTCCCCAGTAGAATAGCTATTCTTTTAAATCGGCCAGATTTCTAGAGAAATCCATGCTGTGTGTTATAATATTGTTGACTACAAGTAATTTTTACTTGTTACTGCCTAACTTTCCTTCTAATATGTTTAAAGATTTTAGAAGGCATAGTTGAAAGGGGCTGGTAGTGTGACTTGATTTTAAACCTATGCTCAATTGATATTAAGAAGAATTTAACAGGTTAAGGTCTACTCATAACCTGCATGGGTTGCACATATAAGTTCATTCTCTTATTCTTAGGAATGTTATTACTAGTCACACATAGGTATACTAAACTTCAAGAAGTACTTGCAGAAACTACTAGAGACTTGCTAAGAGAACAATATATAAGACCAATTTTTGAAACACAATATATAAAAACATTTTCTAATTAGATCATGAATTTTAACCAGTGAAAAATGACCAAAGCATTGAATACTGTATCAAATTGAATTTTTTAAAAAATATTTTTTAGTTTTCAATGGATCTTTATTTTATTTATATGTGGTGCTGAGAATCGAACTCAGTGCCCCCACACATGCCAGGCAAACGCTCCATCACTGAGCCACAACCACAGCCCTCAAATTGAATTTTTATTCACTAAATAATAAATTACTGTTTTCAAGGAATTATCTAAGTTTTATTCAAAAATGTGTAAGAACACACACCCATATATACATTCTAATGCACATTAGGTTGAAAAGAAGGTCTCAAAGAGTATTATTAAATGACTTTTGAATTATAAATTTCAGAAATACTTCCAGATTCCGGGCAATTGAATGAATATAAATGTCATCAGAGATCCAAGGGCCTCTGGAGCTGAACATACATGGGGATGGGGGGCAACTTAAGTCCAAGATAAGTGGTCTCGGGAGTAATATTTCCTAAGCAGTTGGATGGTGTAACCCTTGCTCCTGTAGATTGCTAGTGAAATACATGAATTTGGTACAAATATGAACTTACTATAGTTAAAATTCTCACTTTGTTACATGTATCACTGTGTATAAAGCTCTAATATTACTTTTGAACAATGTTAAGTTCTCATGGCTATATAATAATAATTTCATAAAAGGTCATAAATAGAATTATATACTTAAGTTTAATCCAATTTTTGATTGTTCTCCTGTTCTATGACCATTTCTTCAATCTGAGAAGTGGAACAACAATAGCACCTACCTTAGAGAGTTGTTGGAAGTGTCAAGGGAGACAACACATGCAAAGTGGTTAGCACAACACCTAGCACACAGTGAGTACCACTTGACACCTGTTAGTTATTAACTGCCATCATCACCCTCAGTGGGAGCTGCAGCAGCACCATTAGTGTTATCCTAGCATGATCAAGTGACTTTCAAAACAAACCTTAAAAAGACTTTCATTTAGTGATTTCTCAGCTAAAAATGTTTTCTTCCAACATGTCATTGATTATTCTATGTTAATGAATATTTTAAATGAGAAATGTGACACAAGAAAAATTCACAAGCTGGAGTAGATACATAAATTAAATATTTGGTGGCATCAGGTGAACACAGGAATAAATAAAACCAGACACTGATCACCAAGAATAAATGATGTCAAGCTCATGTACATCCTCATGTTTACTCCAGAGAACACTCAAGTGTCAGCACCTCAAGTATTTATAGAGGGAATCTTATTAACCGGGAAAGAACTGTATACAAATAAACAAAAATATACAGTAAATTTACATGTTTATAAAATAGGCACTCTACATTTATTAAAAATGAGTCTTACCTCATCAGGGCTAGGAATAATATTTACACTGACAACCTGATCACAAATAATAGACTCTGAATGTATTCTGTTCAACCGACTCCTTAATTCAGCATTCTGGTTGAGTGCCTTAAAATAACAAAAATAGCACTTGTAATTTCTAATTAACAAGCAAGCATAAGACAGAACAACTACACAGGTACAACTTAGACAACAAAGTCTGTGAGATTCTTAGCTCCAACTTTTGGGATCATCATGGGCCATACCTTGTAAGAAGGAAATACATGGCTCAGAATTAAGGAATTACTTTTTTATAATAAGATCATGGCTTAGTGGGTTAGTGAGGTAAAGAAGTTAGTGGATTTAATAAAACTGACAAATGGATTTTTTTTTTCTCTTGTAGATTCAGGCCCATTACATCCAGGCCCCAGCCTATCACCACATATATATTGCTTTGTTGCAGCCTTAGATGATTCTTTCATTTTTTGGTTCTAGTTTCTAAAGTTTGAGAGTCACTTCAAAGTCAGGTAGTTATGTTCAAAATTATTTGGAAGTGAAATGAAGAATAAATTGGCTTTAGTTTGTAGAATTATATTTGAACCTGATTAAAGCAAACAGTTGCATCTTCATTTTACAGGAGCATATAATTAATACACATGTCAGTGCAGCAGAACTAACTCGAGCATAGACCCAAAGGTGCCTTCACAGACCAGTGTAGACCTTGACAACCATAATAGAGAACAAAACACCAACTCTAAGTTAGCTACATCACACTATTTTCAACATACCATACATTAGCATCAGTTAAACAACACTTGCTATGACAGAGTTTAGTACATGCAGCAACCGCATTTATTTTACGAGCAGAACAGCTTCACATATGAATGGCCTCCCTACGAGGCCCTTGTGGACAAAGGTATAGTGTCCTCCCTGGAGTGCATATCACACTGATGCATGGAAATATTTTCCATTTATATAATCGAGATGTGGCTCACTGGAATTATATCAAGCCTCAAGTATAACCTCTGTACGAGGACAAGACCTAGTATAAAGATGTGCAACTCCTTTTCTTCCCATTAAAATCAGCAATTATAAGATGGAGGTGAATAACTAATTAGAACAAATCAAAAAATTATTAAAAGAAAAAAGAAGATGGAGGTGTTCTAGAGGAACATCTACTAAAGAAGAAGCCATCTGCCCCAAGAAATGAGCATTTTGCTTCATTCAAATCAATGAATACAACGAACCAATACATGTACAAATGTAAACTCCTGAATCTATTAAAATACTCAGGGTGAATCTATTAAAATACTCATGAGTTAAACCCTATACTTGGGCAGGGCACATGCCCTGAGCACTGTAGGACATGCTTTTCTCTCCTCTCGCCCTGTCCTGGTTCCCACTGCTTCTCCCTCTTCAACACTGCTTTTGCTTTTTGAAAACAGAATTGTTCACTCACAGATTGTGGCTTTTGTTTAAAGCCTTCAGAACCAGTTTATAAAATACATCAAATAACACATTTGGTCTGATGTGCCAAGTGTTGGTGGATACAGATCCAACAGCCATTGCATTTGGAGATAGAAGGAAATGTGTCCCTGGTTATCTGAGAAATCAGGGCTGTGTGTTAGAAAAAAAAGGTGATTATGTTCTTTTTAAATAAACCATGTGCCCTAAAGGAAGAATCCTAATATCTTTTCGTCTTGTAAAACTGCCCAGGATCATTTTTCTTGGAGCAAAACATTGAAAACTCAGAATTTGAAAAAAAAAAAAAATACTGTGTTAATCTTATCCTTTATGACTACTATAGACATGTTTATTTGTTCTTTCATTATTTCTCTGCCTATACTATGTACAAAGTTATCTTAGCTACTAAAATATCTGGAATGAGACACACTTTGCCACCATGTCAGTGGGAGGCCTCATGGTAAGATGTTTGATGGGTTTAATTGCAGAATCACAGTCTTGACCCCAGGGTTTTATATAAACTTCAACTAATGATTCCTCTAAAGTGACTGCACCTTCTGTTGCCGCTGGAACGATGTTAATGAAATAATCCTGCAAAATCTCAAGGGCAAGGATAAGTAATGCTTTATCTTCAGGGTGGGAATGTTAAACATGAGTTTGCCATTTATAAGTAAAGTTGTAGAATTGTTTGCTCTGGATATTTAAAAATATTAATTTCTCACCTTATCCAATGTGATCCTGCCTATAAGTGTGAGTGAAGGGCACACAAAATAACCTCTAGCCATTAATATCAGTAGGGGAATAAGCTAAAAGAGGTTTAAAAAAATTAAATGAAAATAATTTTTTCTTTTTCTCGGTTATAATGTGAAATATAAAAATCCTGGCCTGGGAGTCAAAAGATGAAGTTTTCTTGATTCCAAGGCTCTCCAAGGCTCAGTGGTTTTTAAACTTAGCCCTTGTTGGGACTCAATTTCTTTCTCTTTTCTCTCTTTTAGACAAATCTTGTTAAGTTGCTCAGGCTAGTCTCAAACTGAGGATCCTCCTGCTTCAGTCACTTGAGTAGCTGGGATTACAGGTGTATGCCACCATGGACCTTAATTTCTTTAGTAAACAATAATGTGGTTGTATTAGTTAACCTTTAAAGTCCATTTCAGATTTGATTGAGATGCTAAGTTAGAATTTTCAACAGTGTTTCTTGGTTATCATTATGAACAATAACTACCAATTCCAGGATAGCGTAAAATTAATTCTGGGTTTTGATTATCTTATGGTTAGCAGGAGTTTTATATATATATATATATATATATATATATATATATATATATATATATATATATATATATATATAT
>PVHX01005637.1:0-35974 GCA_004024805.1 Geosciurus inauris | reverse complement strand
GCCTGGCCCTTCCTTTTCCCTTGATCGCAGACTGTTTTTTATCTGCTACAGCAGAATGTCATGAGCTCTGTGGTGTAGCAGTATTGGGTAGTACTCAGGATCACATTTAGTATTTCCCTCTCTGAAGCTCACTATTTTTCTCTAATAATAGCATGGAAATCTTGAAGAATTAAGTCATTAAGATGGAAATGATGTTGTTAGTGATAATAACATGAAAGAGCCTAGAAAATGGCAGAAATCATGTAGGGGTTGTACCCAAGGAGAGTGAACAGTGGCAAAGCAAGGAAAAAGGAGGCAGATCACCAGCCACTGGTGCCAGCCAATGAGCAAGGAAAGCTACGAAGACTTATCAGTAATAATATTGCTTTATCAGTAGCATATAGGACCACAGCATAACAGGGAGGAAGTACCTTAAACTAGGAACCGTGCCTAGAGTCTTCTACAAACAGGCTTTACACATACTTTCATTACTTACCTAGTGAGTTTGGATGGACGCTAACAACTCCACAAAGCATGCTCATTCCCCCATGCTTCATGCCCTCTCATGTGTTCAAGTCTAATATATCCAAGAAACATACCTTTCTTTCTCAATCTATAAAAGAAGTTACGATTTTGAAGTTCTGAGCCAGAATCAATTACCTACTTCTTTAGTTACAGACCCTCTCAGGTATGAGGGAGAATTTACCTTAGACTGAGTGAGACAATGGCATAAATACTAAGTGGAATGTGGGTTCTGGGAAGGAAATATGGATGCCTGATGGCTGGAGAAGGGTTTGAAACACATGGCAAGATGGAATCACCATAACATCAAACCCTCTGCAGAAAAGCAAAATTGGTTCAAAAGAAGTGAGAAAACTAATATAGCTAGGACTATCAAAAGCCAAATTCTGGGCATCTCTTAGAAATCACCTTGTTTTTTCAATTAAAAAAACTATTATATTTGGAAAATGCAAAAAACATAGAAAAATGTTTTTAAAAATTCATACCTTACTTACTACCTTATTGTTGGCAGTTCGTTTTATTTCTTTCTAGCTTTTTTTCTTCAGTGTTTTTTTTTAAACCGGGTGTGCAGTTCACACCCTGTAGTTGCCCCTTATTCTTTGTACATAAGCATTTATTTTATTTTGCAATCTTTTCATTAATATGAATTTGATAGTTGCATAATAAGCAATGATTTCCTATTATTGGGCATTTGTATGGTTGCTGACTTTTTATTAAAATAAGTAATACTGCCATGAAAATTTATGTGCATAATTATTTTCTGTATTCACATTACTTCCTTAGACTAGTCATATTAACAAGGATCTACTAGGCCCATGAGTAAAAACTTTTAGAGGCTTTTAAAATATTGCCATATTATGGATAAAACAACAACAATTTACACTTGAGAGAGAACTAAACATGATGTAATGGATTCTATGAAAAATATCTTCACACACAACAAATTTGGCTGAGCCCCAGGGAACTGTGGAATTCAGAAATAAATACACTTGAAACTTTTATCCTATCACAGAATATTTATTTTGGTTATGTGAAATGTTGTGGACAGGCAGAATGACAGATTCTACAATTGGGATTTTAGATTATGCTACTATGAGCCTTATGCCAATCTTTTGCCTACAATTTCATACAGACCATATTTCACTGATTCTTAGATGCACATTTCCCCCTACACTGAACACCTCTGAAGCACTGTTTCAGTTCAATTGACAGTAATGGTTTCTTTCTTTCTCAGTAATGCACAAAATAATGGTGCATCTAACAATTGGCGACATTGATTTAATGAACTATAGTAATTCTAGCTGGAATAGATGGTCATATTCTGTTGCTCACATTTATATACACCCAATTTCCACTACATTCAGCATAAGCTGTGCAAATTCTAGGGCCAGTAATCAAACTAGTAACAGTGGTAGAGAGTAATATACTAAAGATAGACTCAAGTAGCCTTGAATCTTCTATTATTATGGTAATCAGGAGTGCCAAGGTTGCCTTTGTTTTATTATATATTATTTAATTTTGGGGTTCAGAGTACTACACAAATCAGGGCATGACATTATAGCTGATATTATAAGGATAGATGCCATATAAAATGTCCTGCCCTATAAGTCCAACATTGATGCTTTCTCTCCAGTGTGAAAGTTAATTTAAGGTTTATGGGGGTAAAATAACAGAATTATGAATATGTGTGTGTACATATATTACTTTAGGAGAAGAAGTCATCTGGTCCAGCCTGGCAAACTGTTAGTTGCTCAAGGCAGGTAACAATTTATGCTGAGCATGTAGTGAAGAATGCTAATTTCATGTATTTTATATGCTAAGAGGACAATGGAATTTGCTGAATTAACATATGTACTTAAAAGTCTCATTAAAAAGCTGCATTTTAATAATTAGATATATATCAAATAGGACTTATGTCAAATGAAATATATAAGCTTTAAAAATGTTAGACTTTAAATTATTTACATACTATTTTTCTCCTTCCTTCCCTCTCTGGGGGAGGACATGAAGAAGAAGATATCAGGGAGTTTAACTGATGACACTTGAATATGGACCAAAGGTGTCCTTAGGTTACATAAAATCACACTACAATGTGAAATTATACTAACATAAAATATACTCAGAGCATGGAGAACAACTGTCTTGATGTATAAAAGCTATTTAGTATTTGTTCAAAAAATTTTTTTTTTCCTTTTTGGTGCTGGGGATAGAACCCAGGACCTTGCACATGCTAGGTAAGCACTCCACCACAGGGCTGCACCCCAGTCTTATTTGTTCAATCTTAAGTGCTATATTAAAGAGGAGACTGAAAATAGAGCTGGCCATCCAGGATGGTTGTACAGTTGCTTCCCACCTTCAATATCTGCATACCTGCTGGCTCTCTGCTATGATGACTGCCAAATTCCAGGGTTGACATTTAGTCCATGCATTATTTCCTGCTAAATTGGATGTTAACTTTTTCCTTCTTGATATCATCAAGGCTCCATTTATCTCAATGGTCATCTCTTCTAAATTCCTTGGTTGCTTCCCCTGGGTTTCCATCAAAGGAGCTCTTTCTTAGACTGTCTTTAAAATATTAACATCTGTATAGCAGCACCAGTACCATTGAATCCCTTTTATTCTGATTGAAAACACAACTGATCAACCTCTATAACTTCACTGATACACCAGGGTATCCACATCTTTCTGTCTGTTGATTTGTATAACCTGCTGGATGTCCCTCAGGCATCTCCATCTCCACAAAATCACTCATCACATACCTTCAATAAATCAGTTCCTCTTGTATGATCTCTCTGGAGGGAAAGAACTATCATAGAGCCAGTTATTCAAGTAAAAAGCCTGGACTTGTCTTGGCTCTGTTTTGTGGTCCCTTGCTAATGTTCAGCTGATCTGTGGTGTAAGTTAAGCTGATTATCCCTCCTTGGTGTTTCTGAAACTGATCCCCTCCTCTATCAAGGCTGGTACCTCCTTAGTTCAGGAATATTACCTTGAGTATCACAAAACATTCTCAAATTATCTTCAATACTGTGTGCCTGCCAAACCAGTTTTGGTTTAATTCTACCCAACCTCCATAACATATAAGACTAATCTTTCTAATATACAGAAATATGCAGTAATATTTACAATTTCTGGAATTATCATTCACCAGTTAAATTTTCTTAAGTACTCCCCATCACTGAAAGGGTAAATTTAAACTCCTTCATGTAGCCCCAATGGGCTGATTCCCACCTACTTAACTAGTAACTCTGAAAGTAGCTTCCGTGTTCACTCCATTCTCCACACACCATTCCAGTGGTCTAACCGTGGACAGCAATTCAAAGAAAGCAGTGAAATGTCAGTAAAGTTAAATTCCTAACCATAGGCTGTGGTGATTTCTAAACCAGAGTCCAGTCTTGGAGGTTATGGGAAAGATAGCCAGAGAGGGAAGGATTGGCCCAACTGGAGGGTCTGGATGGACACAAGAATGTGAACAAAGTTGAAATGCTGTGATAATACACAATTGCAATCATGGATTATCTAATGAAAGGTGCAAGAGTCTTTATGTCCCAAATTATTTTCACATCTTTTGATTCCTCTGGTTAAAAAACCCTAAATATAACAAACTAAACCCCAATAACCCCAGAAAAAAACTATCAGGGCTCTGACTTTAGATGCGAATAAATATGTCTTCAAAAGAGAGGGAAATATTTTAGCCCAAAGGATGCACAGTTGATATTATTTTGCTTGATTTTACTTTGATCATGTTAGCATCAGGTCCTTCCTTGTCTGCTCAGGAAGTCTGATCCGGGACTCTGCTCTCAGCTCAGGGATTTTCCATTCATCTCAACAATCTGCACCACCCTACTCTGCTGGGAATGGTACATTATGGTCCATTTAACTGTTTCCTTGGTAAATACTGCTGATTTCACTAATCAGAGCATGAGCCTCCTGGGAAACAGGCGCATAGTATGCCAAATCTTGCATAATACCTAGTAAAGTCAGTTGAATGAGCAAATGAATAACATTTAAAATTTCTCTTCCTAGTCATTTCTAATTTTACCTGAAGCTCCAAGGCAAGCAAGCAGCAAGCAAGAGGCCAAGCTTATTTATCTTAGCATAAACTTGATTTATATCACTAAGCCCATCTTAAAGAAACATGGCAACATTTAGGGGGGCAAGAATATATTTTACATGTATTTATAAGGTGACATTTGCATGTTTATTTGACCATGATTTGGAAGATCAATTAACATCACCTGAGTATTCAACAGATAAATGGCATAAGAAGAGTCCAGGGAGAACATTTAAAGTACCTTTCATTTTCTTTCTTTCATTTCTTTTTCTTTTTTCTGTTCTTTTCTTTCTTTCTTTCTTTTTTTTTTTTTTTTTTTTTTTTTTTTTTTTTTGGTGGTACTGCACATTGAACCCTGGAGTGCCCCACAACTAAGCTACATTCCCAGTCTTTTTCATTTTTATTTTGAGATAGGGCCTTGCTAAGTTGCTCAGGCTGGCCTCAAATTTGCAATCCTCCTACCTCAGTCTCTGAATCTCTGTGATTACAGGCATGCACCACCACTCCCTGCTCTTTAAAGTGTTCTTATGAATAAAGCCCTCTGCAGCCTGGCAGAACAGGTACACATGCTCCAGAGGTCCCTGATTTAGCATTGGAAGCAGCGTATGCACCTCAGCCAACAGTGTTTCATGGTGAATGCTGGCATGTGGCCTAGGTAGCAGCACTCCATAACATGAAACAACACTGAATATATGCTGACAGTTCAGGTACATAAAACATGGTGATACAGTATACATCTAAATTTTAGGGACTGAGGGAAAATATTCAAGCAGGATCTGATCCACATGGAGAACCACTTACCCAGGATTTGCTTGCTCCTTCACTCTGATCCAAGGCACCAGGAAGTGAACAATATTTTACATAAACACTGAGTTCTCACAAAAATCATACAAAACATTACATTCTCAAAGGAATTAAAATAAATGCATTTACGGACTAACTGAAGAAAATATTTACTTCAGAGGAAGAACTCGGTATAAAAAGGCATAAACACAGCTTTAAAGGATTTGTGTCAGAAATCTCAACTTTGATATATGCAGAGATTTGGTTAAATTTAAGAAGAGCAACTAAATAACACATATTGATATGTAAAAGTCTCATCTTAGATTGGAAGAAAATCCCTAAAATCAAAATCAGTAAAGAAAAAAAAAATGGGTTCATAGTAATTGGCACTTTTCAACAGATTAAATATCTAAGTGGGGAAAATATTAAGAGTTAAAAATATAGGAGATTCTATTTTTAACCATTGGACTGGCTATATTCTAGAACATACTTTAGATGTGCAAATCATGTATAAGTGTCTGGTGCTTTTTTTTAAAAAAAAAAAACAAAAAAACAGGGTCTATCATATGTATAAATGACCTTAGGCATTAAGTATTCAATTAGCCAAAATAATGAGTATATGTGTGCAAGCAATTTGGTTTATTTTCACTCTAACTTTGACATTTTGGGGAAGAAAAATAATAAACTTCAATCCTGACATTGCAACATCTCGGGAGATTTCAGAAAAATGTGTCATTGCTAGGACTGACCGCCTCTACCTCCATCTCTTGCCTGACAGGGTTGGGACTGTGTCATGCACATGAAAACAAACACTCTCATTTACCTGAGACAGTGACTGTCTGAGCCGGGCCATCTGCGTGCTGTGGCCTTTATTGTGATCCTGCTCAGAAACCATCTGCTTCAGCTTCTCTTTCTCAATAGCTATGCTATTAAATGCAGACTTCAAAAGAGAATGCACTGGATAGGGAGAAATGTGAGAAGCAAATATTAAACATATCCAGAAAGAATATACAAAATGATAAACTTCTCAGGACTTTAACTCATACCTAAACATTATCGGGAAAGGCCATGCTACAGTTTAATTAAAAATCAGCCTTCGAAATGGAATTTATCAGAATATCTATACCTAAAACAAGCATGGCAACTGTAATGAATTAGGGTGAAAATGTTAGGATTTGATATCAGACAAACCCACAAAGATTTGGAAATAGCATATGAAATATCAAAATTCATTCTGAATATCAGTATTCAGAAATTAATTTATAATGCCTTGGAGGAACATAGAACACGTTTTGCTTATCATGTTTGATGACATTTTGAGCAGTTTTGTGTAGCATAAAGTGTCATGCAAATCATTTAGAGTCATTCAAAATTATTTCCCCAAAGCATACACCCAAAAAAGAGCATTTTATGAGTCATGTCAATATAAAACCGGCAGCTGATCTAGAAGTTCTGGCTAGTTCCCTTGGAGGTAGGAAATGGCTTTAAGAAGAGTGCTTGGATTGCCTTCTCAGCCAAGAATGTCTTGATGTCAAAAGTACTTTGATTTAAAAGCAACAATAAAAAACACCACCACTCCCCCCATTTCCTGCATAGCTGACAACTTATATTGGTAAAATCTGAGGCAGTCTTTCATGTTGAACTACAAAAAGGTTGAATTTTCAACTTCTATTGTCTACAATAACAATTACTACAATATGCAACTTTAAAAAATAGGTATTTCTTTATTTGAGATAGATTTTTTTTTTAAAGTGGAAAACTGCAGCACAAAATGTAGCCACTAAGTCAAAGGGGGAAATAGCAGGATCCCAAGGGATTCACGTTTATTGATTTATGTGTTACACTCTGTCACCCATTTAAAGGTAATAACTTGATAGCTGAAATGCATTAACCCTGCCAGTAACTCTAAAAGCAGACTCTGTATCAGTTTTAAAACTCATAATGCTTTCTAAAGAGTTCATCCAAAAGTCACGGTAAACTCCCTCCCCTTTCTTTTTAGCATAGAGAATTTGTATGTCTGCTGAAAAGAAAACATGTAATTTCAACAGAGATTTTAAAAGTCTGTGGAAACTTGGATCTCCTAAAAGCTTCAGGATTGCAACCAAACATACAAAGCTTTTCTAGGGTGCCTTCAAATTCACCCATCTCCCTTTAGCAGTTCTGCTGTGTTCACATGCTCAACTTGACTCATATATTTGCCATATCATTCTACCTGATGCCATCCCACCCTGGAACTAAAAGTTACTGGCTTGAATCTATGCTGTTATATGAACAAAATATTATTGCTTTAATATAAACATCATTAGTATCCAGTTAATAATGCATTAAAAATGTATTTATTGGGAGTAAAAAGGCAGGTGGGAGAATTGGCCTTACAGAATCTCAACTGACAAATCAAAAGAAAAAAATGATGAAGCCAATTTTAGGATTATGGCATTAAATGAATATCTATGTTATCTGATTATCTCTCACATACCTGATATCTGAAATTTGGAGAGTATTGTAGTAAGAGAAGAGTAACTTTGGAAGCCAACGTTCTTGTTAAATACCTTGGAATATCTTTGCTGATGGTTTGATTTCTTCAAGTTCAGCATTTCCAGAGACATCTTAAGGGTACACCCACCTCCTTTTTTATCCCCTGGGCCCCCATGCTTTTTTTTTTTTTAATATATATATATATATTTTTTAGTTGTAGATGGACACAATATCTTTTATTTTATTGCTTTGTATGTGGTGCTGAGGATCGAACCCAGGGCCTCATGCATGCGAGGCAAGCGCTCTACCGCTGAGCTACAATCCCAGCCTCGCCCCCATGCTTTTGAGTGCCCCTTTTAAGGGGCACAGAGATGCTCCATTTAACTTATATTTTCAAGAATGTTTTATAACTTACTATCAGCAGCCCCAGGGGAAATAAATGATTAGTTCACAATTAAGTGTTAGTGATTAAAAACACAATGTGTATCTATCAATTTAAAAGACAATGCTGGAGAAAGTAATATCATAAGTCAAAATATGACCTTCACCAGCTGGAAGACATGTGCCATAGCAGTTAAGGGGAGAGTTAATTTGGGAGGCAGTGCGCCTTTTGCTAAACATAAAGACTGCTCAGTGGACCTGTACTCTATTATTTTGCTTCTTAGTTGTTACATTTTATTCTCTGTAGTTGATGATAATGATTTAATTTACAAAACAAGCCATATTCATAATTTTTTTTTTAAGTATTTTGGATTGAACCCAGGAGCACTTTACCACTGACCACATCCCAGCTCTTTTTATGTTTTATTTTGAGACAGGGTCTTGCTAAGTTGCTTAGGGCCTCACTAAGTTGCTGAGGCTGGCTTTGAACTTGTGATCCTCTTATCTCACCCTCCCCAGTTGCTAAGATTGCAGGCATGTGCCACCATGCCCAGCTATGTAATTTCTCTAGAAAACAAAAAGGGGAGTTCTGCTCCAGAGTTCCTGTGGACTGGCAGGAGCTGCAGAGGGCTCAGATCCACCCTCAGGAACCTCCATGGGTGTCCAGCCAATGGGAGACCAGGGACTGCTAGCCGCTAGCCACTGGGGAGCCCAAATTCAGGGTAAGAGTCACTCCAGAGACCCCAGCGGAGGCAGCCCTGACCAAGGGTGGCCTGGGTCCACCTCAGTTCCACTCCAGAGTTCCTCTGGACTGGCAGGAGCTGCAGAGGGCCCAGATCGCCCTCAGGAAACTCCACAGGTGTCCAGCCAACGGGAGACCAGGGGCTGCTAGCCGCTAGCCACAGAGGAAGGCATACCCAAGGTAAGAGTGGCTTCATCCCAGCATGAAGAGGCCCCACCCAAGTGCGCTCTGGGCCTGCCTCAGTTCTGCTCCAGAGTTCCTGTGGTTAGGCGAGACAGAAGGCCCCAAACTGCCCTTAGGGAATGCCAGGGGTACCCAGTTGAAGGCAGACCAGAGCCTGCTAGCCTCCAGCCCCAGGGGAGCTCACACTCACTGTAAGAGTCACACACAGACTCTCCAGCTTGTGATCCTGCCTAAGTGAGACCTGGGCCCGCCTCCAGTTCCGCTCCAGAGTTCCTGTTCACCAGCAGGAGTGCAAGAGAGGGGCAAAAGAGCCCTCAGGGGCTGCCTCAGGAGCCCAGCCAAGGCCACTACCCTCTAGAGGTACGTCCGCTACCTCCACCACCAACTTTAGTGGCAGTAGTGCCCATCTGGGGACACTGGGGGAACAGAAGTAGCTCCAAGGTGAGACACTGGGAATCTGGAGTGTCAATACAAGATTATAGGATAGAAGTCGCAATACCTCAGATTGGTATTTCAAGAAAGGAAGATACACAATCAACATGAAAAAACAAGGGAAGAAAGTACCCCAAATAAATCTGGATACCACTGTAACAGAATCCATTGATAGCACAGTTGTTGAAATGTCAGAGAAAGAATTCAGAATGTACATAATTAAAATGATCAGCGAACTAAAGAATGACATAAGTGAACAATTACAGGCAAAAATCGATCAATCAAACAAAGAAATAGGAGAGCAAATAAAGGCAACCATGGATCATTCGAATTAACAAAGAGATAAGAGAGCAATTACAAGTAGCAAAAGATTACTTTAAGAAAGAGCTAGAGATTGTGAAAAAAACCTATCAGAAATACTTGAACTGAAGGAAACAATAAACCAAATAAACAACTCAATAGAAAGCATCATCAGTAGACTAGATCACCTGGAAGACAGAACCTCAGATACGAAGACAAGATATATAATCTTGAAAATAAACTTGACCATACAGAGAAGATAGTAAAAAATCATGAACAGAACATACAAGGAATATGGGACAGCATCAAAAGACCAAATCTAAGATTTATTGGGATAGAAGAAGGCGCAGTATTTCAAACCAAAGGAATGCACAATCTCTTCAATGAAATAATATCAGAAAATTTCCCAAATATGAAAAATGAAAAGGAAAATCAAATACAAGAGGCTTACAGGACACCAAATATACAAAATTTCAACAGATCTACACCAAGGCACATTATAATGAAAATGCCCAACATACAGTAAGGATAGAATTTTAAAGGCTGCGCGAGAGAGGAACCTGATTACTTATAAGGGGAGACCAATTCGTATCTCAGCAGATTTTCAACCCAGACCCTAAAAGCCAGGAGATCATGGAATAACATATTTCAAACCCTGAAAGACAATGGATGCCACCCAAGAATCCTCTATCCAGCAAAACTGAGCTTCAGATTTGATGATGAAATAAAAACCTTCCATGATAAACAAAAGTTAAAAGCAGGAAAGCCTGCACTACACAACATTCTTGGCAAAATATTCCATGAGGAGGAAATATTAACCAACAATGAAAATTTACAAAGAGAGGAACTACACTAAAGGAAAAACCATTCAAAGAGAAAACAACTCAAGGTAAAAACCAAAAACAAACCAAAAAGACCAGAATTACAAATTGTATCTCAATAATAACCGTGAATGTAAATGGCCTAAATGCACCAATTAAAAGACATAGACTGACAGACTGGATCAAAAAAAAAAAAAGACCCAACAATATGCTGTCTTCAAGAGAAGACATCTTACAGGAAAAGACATCCACAAACTGAAAGTGAAAGGGTGGGAAAAAACATATCACTCACATGGACCCCGCAAACAAGCAGGAGTTTCCATCCTCATATCAAATAAAGTGGACTTCAAACCAAAGATGGTGAAAAGAGATAAAGAAGGTGATTTCATACTTCCTAAGGGAATCATACATCAACAAGACATAACAATCATAAATATCTATGCCCCAAATAATGGGGCTTCTACGTATATCAAACAAATCCTTCTCAAATACAAGAATCAAATAGATCACAACACAATAATACTTGGAAACTTTAACACAGCTCTCTCACCATTGGATAGATCTTCCAAACAAAAACTTAATAAAGAAACCATAGACCTCAATGAAACTATCAATAATTTAGACTTAACAGACATATAGTGTTCCATCCATCAATGAGTGAATACATTTTTTTCTCAGCTGCACATGGATCTTTTTCCAAAACAGATCATATGTTATGTCACAAAGCCAGTCTTAGAAAATTACAAAAAAATAGAGATTCTACCCTGCATCCTATCCAACCACAATGGAATAAAATTACAAATCAATGACAGATTAAAAAAGAGAAACTACTCCATCACCTGAAAACCAAATAATATGCTATTGAATAATGCATGCATAACAGAAGACATCAAGGAAGAGATAAAAAAATTCTTAGAGGCAAATGAAAAGTCTGATACAACATATCAAAATCTCTGGGATGCCATGAAGGCAGTGCTAAGAGGAAAGTTCATAGCACTAAACTCATTCATTAGAAGAAGTAAAAGTCAACAAATAAATGAATTGACTCTTCATCTCAAAGCCTTAGAAAAGGAAGAACAAATTAACACCCAAAGAAGTAGAAGACAGGAAATAATCAAAATCAGGGCTGAAATCAATGAAATAGAAACAAAAGAAACAATTCAAAAAATTGACAAAACAAAAAGCTGGTTCTTTGAAATAATAAACAAAATTGACAAACCCTTAGCCACCCTAACGAAAAGGAGGAGGGAGAAAACCCAAATTACTAAATTCGTGATAAAAAAGGAAATATCACGATAGACACTACTAAAATACAGAGGATAATTAGAAAATATTTTGAAAATTTATACTCTAGTAAAATGGAAAACCCTGAAGACACCAACAAATTTCTAGAGGCATATGACCTACCCAAATTGAACCAAGAGGACATACACAACTTAAACAGATCAATTTCAAGCAAGGAAATAGAAGATGCCATCAAGAGCCTTCCAACCAAGAAAAGCCCAGGTCCAGATGGATTCTCAGCTGAGTTCTACAAGACCTTCAAAGAAGAACTAATACCAATTCTCCTCAAATTATTTCATGAAATAGAAAAGGAGGGAACCCTTCCAAACTCATTCTATGAGGCAAGTATCACCCTGATTCCAAAACCAGAGACATATCAAAGAAAGAAAACTTCAGACCAATATCCCTGATGAACATAGATGCAAAAATTCTCAATAAATTTCTGGCAAATTACGTACAAAAACATATCAAAAAAATAGTGCACCATGATCAAGTGGGGTTCATCCCAGGGATGCAAGGTTGGTTCAACATATGGAAATCAATTAACGTAATACATCACATCAATACACTTAAAGATAAGAATCTATGATTTTGTCAATCGATGCAGAGAAGGCATTTGACAAAATACAACACCCTTTTATGCTCAAAACACTAGAAAAACTTGGGATAGTAGTAACATTCCTCAACTTTGTAAAAGCTATCTATGCTAAACTCAAGGCCAACATCATCCTAAATGGAGAAAAATTGGAATCATTCCCTCTGAAAATGTGAACTAGACAGGGATGCCCTGTCTCACCTGTGCTATTCAACATAGTCCTTGAAACACTAGCCAGAGCAATTAGACAGACGAAAGAAATTAAAGGGATACGAATTGGAAAAGAAGAACTCAAACTACCATTATTTGCGGACGACATGATTCTATACTTAGAGGATCCAAAAAAATTCTACCAGAAAACTTCTAGAATTAATAAATGATTTCAGCAAAGTAGCAGGATATAAAATCAACACCAACAAATCAATTGCATTTCTATACATCATTTGATAAACCCTCTGAAAGAGAAATTAGGAAAACAATCCCATTCACAATAGCCTCAAAAAAAAAATACTTGGGAATCAATTTAACAAAAGAGGTGAAAGACCTCTACAATGCAAACTACAAGACACTGAAGAAAGAAATTGAAGAAGACCTTAGAAGATGGAATAATCTCCCATGCTCCTGGATAGGGAGAATCAATATTGTCAAAATGGTCATACTACACAAAGCGCTATATAGATTCAATGCAATCCCAATTAAAATCCCAACGTCATTCCTTATAGAAATAGAAAAGGCTATCATGAAATTCATTTGGAAGAATAAGAGACCCAGAATAGCCAAAGCAATCCTTAGCAAGAAGAGTGAAGCAGGAGGCATCACAATACCGGACCTCAGATTATACTACAAAGCTATAGTAACAAAAACAGCATGGTACTGGCACCAAAATAGACATGTAGACCAATGGTATAGAATAGAAGACACAGAGACAAACCCACTTACATACAGTTACCTTATACTAGATAAAGGAGCCAAACACGTACACTGGAGAAAAGATAGCTTGTTCAACAAATGGTGCTGGGAAAACTGGAAATCCATATGCAGCAAATTGAAACTAAACCCCTATCTCTCACCATGCACAAAATTGAACTCAAAGTGGATCAAGGACCTGGGAATCAGACCAGAGACCCAAGGCCTAATAGAAGAAAAAATAGGCCCAAATCTTCATCATGTCAGATTAGGACCTTACTTCCTTAATAAGACTCCTATAGCACAAGAAGTAAAATCAAGAATCAACAAATGGGATGGATTCAAACTAAAAAGCTTCTTCTTAGCAAAAGAAATCAATGAAGTGAACAGAGAGCTGACATTCTGGGAACAAATCTTTGCTACACACACATCCGACAGAGCACTCATCTCCAGGATATATAAAGAACTCAAAAAGCTTAACACCAAAAAAAACTAACAACCCAATCAATAAGTGGGCCAAAGAGCTGAACACAAAGTTCACAGAAGATATACAATCCATCAACAGACATATGAAAAAATGTTTAGCATCTCTAGCAATCAGAGAAATGCAAATCAAAACTACCCTAAGATTTCATCTCACACCAGTCAGAATGGCAATTATCAAGAATACAAACAACAGTAAGTGTTGGTGAGGTTGTGGGGAAAAAGGCACGCTCATACATTGCTGGTGGAACTGCAAATTGGTACAACCAATCTGGAAAGCAGTATGGAGATTCTTTAGAAAACTTGGAATGGAACCACCATTTGAGCCTGCTATCCAACTCCTCGGTCTATACTCAGAAGACTTAAAAACAGCAAACTACAGTGCTGCAGCCACCTCAATGTTTACAGCAGCTCAATTCCCAATAGCTAAACTGTGGAACCAACCTAGATGCCCTTCGATAGATGACTGGATATATACACACAATGGAATATTACTCAGCAATAAAAGAGAATAAAATTATGGCATTTGCAGGTAAATGGATGGAGTTGGAGAATATCATGCTAAGTGAAGTAAGCCAATCTCAGAAAACCAAATGCCGAATGTTCTCGTTGATAAGTGGATGCTGATCCATAATGTGGGGAAGGTCATGGGAACAATGGTGCAACTCTTTTCACAGAGGTTTCAGGGGGGAGGGGGCATGGGGACAGTAGAGGTGGTGGAATATGATGGTCATCATAGCCCTAGCTTTATGTATGACTGCATATATGTTGTGATTCTATACAACTTACAACTAGAGAATTGATATGTTATCCTCTATCTATGTACAATGAATCAAATTGCACTCTGTTATCATGTAAGCCTAAACAGAACAAATAAATTAAATATGAAAAAAAAAAGGGACCCGAAGGTGTGGTCAATTTCCTCAAAGCTCAAATCTAAATTGGCTGCGATGCTTTGTTCAGTAGCAATCAGTGAAAGGGATGCTGTGCTAGTTCTAGAGCTGGCCTTGAAGAGGATCACAACTTCCACGGTCAATCTCTTAGAACCCTAAACTGTCATGGACAGGAAGAGGGACATGGTTGTGGGCAGCCTTCCCACTGTCCCGCCAACATACCAGGCACATGAAGAAAGCCATTTTGGGTCTTTCAGTCCAGACCAGTCTGTGGCTGAATACCATCGAGTGATCCTAGTCAATGACATATGGTGCCCACGCTGAGCTCTTAGCTAAGCCCTACCCCAATCCCTGGTCCCCAAATCGTAAAATATAACGAACAAATAAATAAAAGAGAAACGAAAAAGACTCACATCGGTTCTGTTTTTTCCTTGCCAAGGATAACTGATAAATATGTATTAAAAGACAGCTAAAAAACATTGAATATAAAAAGGTGTTGAGTAGCAGCATCTTGTTGGTCTGTCTACAGGCCCTTTTTGCCTTTCTTCCTCTCACAACCCACAATGACACCTTATTCTGTCAAAATTGAAACCTGTGATGTGTGTTCTCTCAATAGGTAGACAACACATCCTGCTGCCTTCTGTGTACAGAACTCTACCCACTATGTAAAACCATTCCATATTTCTGCTCTTATCACTAGACAAATACAAAGGAGTAAGTCTTTTATCAAACAACTTTCAGCAAAGAAGAGACTTCCTTTAAAGAGCACATTAGATTTGTTGTTACCTTTCTGTGCAATTAGACAAAATTCTTCTTGCAGCTTTGTATAATCTGTTGAACTTTCCAGAGGGTCAGTGAGGTGGCTGGGGGGAGTCTGAAATTCAATATCTGCACAAAGGTTGGGGTTGGAGGAATGCAAGCGAACTGGTGACATGGTGGCACTGAAAGGAACCTGAAAGGGGAAGATACAAATTATTAAAGAGCAAGGGTGCACTGTTCCATCTGCTCCTACATAGAGAAGACCCCCCCTAGTCTTTAAAATAATAGATTCCTTCCTGATGACACACTCAGAGACATTCAGTACTCATTTATTTTACAGGTAGTTGGGCTGGAAAGTGGGAGTCTTGTTTCCTAGAGTTGATTTAGAACTGCCATGGGCTCACCGTTTTTGCACTGTTACAGAGAGAGATGACTACAGATTGAGAGCACAAAGAGGCCTAACCTCAGATAAGCTTCAACTCTGAACTCACACTGGTCCCTAAAAAATAACTGGCAGAAAACTGTAAAACTGTAACCTGAACTGAGTGCGAGTGTTGCTCACTTCTCTCTGAGCTAGGAGTAGGATCTTACTAAATATATAAAAATTTGAAAGAAGTATATAGAGAAAGATTCATTGGCTCCAGAGCCCTTAGATAACATGCAAATCAAGTTGTGTAGAAAATACAATAATGGCTTAAAGAGACTCATTATTTTTGAAATAGATTAAGATGTATATTAGTAAATAGAATTTACATAAATTACTGTAGTTTACCTTTGTATGTTACATATAATTATGTTATACATGTATATGAACATGGCTTTTGAACAGGCCAAGCTTAAAAAGCATTATGTAGAAAAAGTCATATTACTATAGATTTTTCCCAAAAGGTTAGAATGCTTACCTGCCCAGGCTAGCTCTGGAATGAGCTTGTGACAGGTGGAGGCAAAACACCTTTCCTCCCCTCCCCTTCAAGAAGATTCTCCCTGAGCATCACAAATGCTGTCGGCCAGTCATTCTTGGAAATAACAATTCCTCTTTGTCATATAACCAGTAACTTCTAGCTGAATCTACTGCATAGAAGTTTATTCAGTTGTCCTCAGGAACCACACTCTAGACTCCACCATAAGCTGAGTTTTATAGAATTGAAAGGATGATTCCTACTCCCTAACAGGAAATATGCCAGGGGAGGAAGAAACCATTACTTTCTCTGATGTATATATTATGTCAGACACATTTCTTTTTAATTTTTTTAAAAACTTCTTAACAGATTTGGTGAGCTAGACAGGGCAGGGGAAGAAGGCACTGTCTGAGAGACAAAGGATAGATGGAGGAGGTGTAGAGAACCAAAAATTCTGGCCTCAGGTGAAACTGAAGGGCAGTTGAGACCAGACAGAGGGACCTTCTGATGTAACTCTGTCATGGCAGGGAGTTATTTATCTCAAAAGATATCCAAGGCTTACCAGGGAAGAAAGTGAACATGAAGTTTTCCCTTTAAATTCAGCTAAGGTAAGCATGTTAACATACATGGTCCAAAGCATTTGGTACCTGGAGTTATCAAAGTCACTCTACCCCATCCTCCATGGGAAACTTGGCTACACCGAGCTCGGAGATATTAACGGCTTGTTCATCTTATCAGGTACAAAACTTCTGCCTGTTCCAGATTTGAAACAGAGAAATGGCAAAGAAGCCACTTGAAAAAGCAGTGTAATGGGGTTCAATAATTTGCTGAAATCCTGCTTAGGTTACTTTTATAAGAATACTGAGGTCCTTTGGGGAATGGGATTTATGTGGGAGAATGACAAGACGGATGAAGGAAATCTAACTGTGGTGATGTGATCTAGAAAGAGTAGATCCCTGCTCATATCCCTATAGAGCGACACAGAGAATCCATGGAAAGGTTAGTGGAGATTAAGCGGTCAAGGGAAGGGACTGTGAGTTGAAGAAATGAGTGGACCAAAAAGTTTTCAGACTTAAGGATACAACTTCCTGATACAAGGAACTACTATTACTATTAGCTCTTTTCTTAGAATACTAAGAAAAAAGGATGTGGGTGTTTGATAATGGGGGGAGGGGCATGTGTTGAAAATCACAGAAGAGGTTTTATATGCACTCAGAAGCCCTCTACACTCCAAGGACCCACCTGGCTTAGGAGTCCCTTCTGAGTGGGTGGGGAGGGGGTCAGGAGAACTGGGGGACAGTGTGCATGGGGGACAGGAGAACTGGGGGACAGTGTGCCATTACACAGTGAAAAGTAAGAACCCACACTTGTCCCTGAGATAACGGCCTTTCAAATGTTGGAGTCAGATGCTGAGAACAAATACGTAAGTCATCAATTTATATTTTGAACATAAAATGGAAGTTTCAATAGGCTATTAAAACAGTGAAAGTGGTTTTGTATATTACCCACAGGGAAAGGAACGTAGAATGCTCCATTCCAACTGCAATCAGATGGTTCCCTGGGTAATTGAAAACTAATTTCTACATACTTCTTGCTGAAAATGTTTAATATATTGATACCTTTTTTTGTTAAAGAAGTGTATGAATGGGTCATTTTAATTGAGGAATTCATGAAATGAGAATACAAATTGAATTGTATTCATCTAACTGAATATCTCTTTACTCTGGGGACGAACTTCTTCACGTTTTTTACTCATTAATTTGGGTATTTCAGGATTCATATATTTAAATGGTAGCTTATTTCTCTGTCAGTGATGGCTAGAACTGGAGTTACCAATAGCATGGTTATGCTTGACAACCCTCAATGTTGTATTTGGGTCTTTCTATCCTGCTCTACAAGGAAATTCAAGGCTTCCTTTAAGTCCTACAATTCTGGAATATTCTGATACAAATAAATGCAGTTTGAAATGGGGCTACTAGGAGTTGCTGTTAACAACTGTCTGTGAAGACGTCAAAGGAGAAAGAAATCAAGAGTGGTACTGCTGACCAGTTTAGCAACAGTCAATATGAAAGAGCACTTGCCAGGTTTGATTCCCAGCACCACCAAAAGAAAAAAAACATTCATGCAAAGTTCTAAGATAGATACTAAGCAGATCCTAAGTTTATAGGGTTTATTGAGCCAGTGTGAAGACAGCCCTGTTTTTGTTATTCTGCATTATGGGTGCTGGGATCCTTTGGAGGACTGCTTTGAGACCCCCAGTATTCTTCCACAGGGGGGAGCCAGTGTGTCTCTGTTTCCAACCTGTATGTGGAATCTGGCTGATGTTGTCAGTTGCTGTTCCGAGTACTAGCACCAAGAGTCAACAAGAATAAATTCTGGAAACATCTTCTCGGATACCCTTTTCTTTGGCACAGTCTCAGTTGCCCCAGACACCTTGAGTGGGCGAGGAGAGTGAGTGAGTAGGAATAATTCAGAGGAGTTCTGGGTGAAAGACCTCTAATAGGATAGGAATGGCTCAAAATGTGTGGGATAACTTCAGTGCTGGCAAGAGAAGGGACCAGGCAGACCACAGCACTAAGAGAAATAGGGATGCTGAGTCATCAGTGCAGGTCACTGGGACCAGGGAGAGGAGCTGAGGGAGCCAGCTGAGGGTCCTGCTTAGTGTTGATCTTTTGGTATGGCATCCAAGCCACAGTTTCTAGAGCATTTAATGTAGACATTCCCCCTAGTTATTCCTGAAAATGTGATTAAACGTTGCCAGTAGCTTTTCTCATTTGACATACCTAGGTTGTTTTTATGACTTCTATGACCGATGTGGACATTAAAGCTTTCTTCTTTTAAAATATTTTTCTGTTCTACACTCAACTAAAATATATAAACTTATTCTATCCAAATAGAATAAGTGGTAATCCCAGTTTTATTATTATTCACTGTATGTATCCGCAATTTAAAAAAATGAACATAGGAAAGACACAATCACTTCCCTGTGTATCACTCCAGAAGGATATTATTTAAGAAAACAGTATTTTCATAAAATGACCGAATTTTCCCTCCCCATACTATGATGTTCTCTCTAATAATCATTTGGATTTCTGAATTTTGTAAATGAAAAATTACATTTGAGTTATTTAATTGATTATATATGTATCTAGTGTCAGAATTTGAATATATGCATAACATACATTGAATATATAATTTGAATATATAATTTGAATATATGCATAACATATACATTGACTGTGAAAGCAACTGCAATAATTCATTCAAATGTTCCCAAGACTGTGAATTTAAGAGTTAATCTCCTAATAAAATCCAAGTCACTGGTTGTTTTAATAATCAAAAGCAATTCTGTTCCTCAAACAATGCAGCTTAACAACTAGATAGAAAGCCATAGTCAACTACCAATCATAAAGTAGAAAGCCAATAGTCCTCACACAAGTAGCCACTCTCCTATAGTGCAACCAAAAATTTTTCACAGTTTTCAGCAATTCTGGTCTTAAGATATATCTCACCCTTAGCAAGAGCAAGACTGTTCTTATTTCAGGAAATATGATATAGCCAAAACACTAATATCCATGATTACTATTAGCTCAATAAATTGTATTTTTAAAAGTTCCCAGCATCTCATAATTCAGCAAATTTATGATTTACTTTCATTCAGCAAAGGGTCCTTTTTGTTTTGTTTTGTTTTGAGATAAAGTCTTACTATGTTGTCTAGGCTGGCCTCCAACTCCTGGGCTCAAGCGATACTTCAGCCTCAGCCTCCATAGTAGCTGGGACTACAGGAGCGTGCTAGGGCATCTGACTTAGCAAAGGGTTCTTGTGTTTAGATATTCTATTTTACATTCTGTATGGACATTCACTATTCTTTGCCTTAACTACCTCAATATGTCTTCTATTCCCCTTATGTCCATTCTATTTTCTTTTAGAAACAAATAAACAAACAAAAAACAACCTTTGGCTATGGATTAAAAACCACCTAACTCTGTGGGGTTTTTTTTTTTTTTCATTTCTACACTGTATTTTCTTATTGTCATGTTGGTATTCTTTCCAGAAAACAATTTTTCTTTGCTAAGTGTAATTTGGGTAGCCATTTAGAGATGACATCGAAATTCACCTTTTCTTACTCTCTCATTTCTTTCTCATATTCTTTTCAAATAGTCACACTGCTACAAAAAAAAAGCACAATTTATGTCTGTAGTAACATGACTTTTCTTAGAAAAACAGAAATGAGTTAGCAAAGGTTCCAGTATCAGTAAGGTAAAAGAAAACCAAACCAAACCAAAAATGATATCATTAAATAAATTCCCTCGCCATAGGGCACTATACTCAGTTTGGCAAACGTGAGTTCAAATCATTTCTTACACTGACAGCAGAAGAAAAAGAACTGGATTGTGTAATATTTCTCCTTGTAAAAATGAATTCCCATGTCTGACTCCTGCCATGCAAAAACAGCCAGAGAGCATGTGAAAGCTATGCCAACATGAGTGGGCTACAGTTGATGCTCACACTCAGGTGGCACTGTCAGAACGGGGAGGTTACCCTCGTATAGTTTCTCATTCTTATTAAACTTCCACTCGAGATTGAAATCCACTCACTGTTGTAGCCACTGCTGCCGCTAGCCTCTGCCGGCGCCGAGTTGTGCTGAACTGGCCCTTCGCGGGTGGCCCTTCCTGACAGTGAACGGGAGAAGAGAAGGGGGTAAAACACAGGATGGAGGGTCAGGGAGGGGAGAGGACGGGGTATGGAAGGATGAAAGATAATCAGACAAGGGAGACGGAGAATTTTAACTTAAGTTGACTTTTCTTTAAAAACAAAACAAAACAAAAATCTTCACGTTGAAGAGCTCAAAAGGGCATTCATGCCATGAGAAATGTTCATTTTTCTCATTGCAGGTCACCCAAACACTGTTGCGTCTATTTGCTGAGTATCACCCCTACCTCAAAAGGAGATAGTGCTATGCAATGATGCATAGCCTGTGATTTTAAGGTAAAATAAACATGTGTCTTGTTTTATTCATGTGATATCATGTTATATGAAGTCAAAAGACATTCAACAAATGGTAATAAAGAAAAAAAAAGTGCAGGAAAAACTCATTAAATAATGTGCAAAGGCTAACATGAATAGGTTGTAATGAGGGCCTCCTGTGACCAGAAAGATTTTTTTATTTTCCTACTGAGAGGAAAAAAATAAATAAATAAGGGAGAGGTCCCAGGATTCATCAGCCTCCACTTCATCTCCTACCATAAAGCTTGCTCACTGGGACTCAACATCAGGAAGAGTGTTGAGATCTTCAAGTTGAATAATTTTCCAAGGAGGAAGCCAATCTCCAAAAGATAGTAAAAAAAAAAAACAAACAAAAAAACAAAACCCTCAAGTTTCTCAGTTTCTGAGAACAAAGCCCATAAAAATCAGCTTTGAAAAACTGAAAGCGTGTTTTATTTAGTGATGTGCACCTACACATGAGCCAGTAGAAGAATTCTTTCATTTTTTCCCCTCCTTCTGGTGGATGGGATTAAGGGATAACTATATTTTCTGTTAATCACTCAACTCTACCTCTATATCGCAGACCCTGAGTCTTTGAGGTTGTCAGTAATAATTTTATTTTCAATTAACTGAGATGTACTTTCTTAGTGTAACCTAACAGTTTAGGTTGAAAAGACAGCAAGACTGCTTTTGTCTGTTTAGAGAGACAGAAAAATATTTTCAATTCTTATATCTCTGATTTTTAAAAGAATTTCCAAGTTACATTCATATTTTTCTTCCATCTTCATCAATTTTCTACACATGTATATGTAAGTCACACACATATATACATAATCTGTTTTCCATGATTTTTCTATACATGATATCTTTTCAACATGCTAAAACAAAGAACTTCTTTTTACCCTAGATGTAATCTGAGGATGTATGAGATCTAAGATAGCTCCATGTAAATGAGAGATCCACCACTATGTACTTCTGACTATTGTTCATCATCTCCAACATCGAGGTGTCTAGTATTTAATTCATGCTATTGACAATACAGGATACCTAACAGCTCTTTCTTCTATGACACAATTTAAAAACCATTCCATTCTTGTCCTTCTCTGCTTCATTTAAAACACAGCCAAACTTTTTCTGCATAATAATATTCAGATTTTCATTGGAACTAAAAGATTTGAAATTTGGGAAATAGGAAGTCCATTTTTTTAAAAGGTAACCCCCCATAGAACATTCTAGGACAAGTGTTGACTTCACGAGCTACACATTGGATTCCCGAAGTAAACTACTCCATCATATCTAGAAGAAATATGGCCATGAAGGTCTAGAATTTAACCTTTGCATTTCAGTCAAGAGCAGTTTCATCCATGCAAAAATAAGCAATTACACACATAGTATACAACACATTCTTCATATTCACTTTCCTCAGGTCAATTTTTTTTTAAGATTGTGGCACTTTTTTTTTTTTAAATATTTTTTTAGTCATAGATGGACACAATGTCTTTATTTTATTGCTTTGTATGTGGTGCTGAGGATCGAACCTAGGGCCTCATGCGTGCGAGGCAAGCGCTCTACCACTGAGCTACAATTCCAGCCCACTTTTTTTTTTTTTAATTTTTTTTAGTTGTAGATGAATACAATACCTTTGTTTATTTTATGTGGTGCTGAGGATCGAACCCAGTGTCTCTCACATATGAGGCAAGCGCTCAACCGCTGAGCCACAACCCCAGCCCCCTCAGGTCAATTGTTTAAAAAGTCTATTTTATATTTCAAAATGATGACTACTGCAGAATGCTGAATGCAAAGTTCAGTGACACCACACCAATAAAAACAACAACAGGATCATCACCAGCACTGCCACCACTTAGCAGTCTGGATTCCTTCCCAACAGCTGATGGTTTAGATGCAAACAACAGAGGTGATGGAAGATGGGCTGTCACAACCTGAGAGCCACTCAAGTTGGTCACAACAATGATCGTCAGAGGAAGTGAGATGATGATGAGCTCACAACAAATACTTGGCATCATTGGATGGAATTCCCACAGTCAGAAAAGCATTTAAAATAGGAGGGAGAAAATTGGGTATTAGAGTGGGGAGAAAGTGGTAGGTATGTTCAATCCACTAGAGTAAAAATGAATGCTATCCTGTGGGCAGAAATACGGCTGAGTAATGATATTCAGATTGGCCATAGTCATGGCTGAGTCCCCAGCAGGTACACATGTTGAGGAACTTGGAGTAACTCCCAGTCACAGAAAATGAGCATCCTGAGGGCTCCTGTTAGACCTACTGGCTTGAACAAGTAGAAAAGGTCCAGGATGGTACCAAATTCTTCAGCATTTCGGCCTACAAAAACTTTGTTGGAAGTGCAAATAGGGGACTTTGGGAGTGATAAATGGCTTACTGACACCTGAAGTCTATTTGTTTCTACTTAAAGTCGAACAATCTCTTCTCCTTTTGAAAAGACAAAGTTTTTATTTGAATGTGGGATAAGATTATATCAATTTCCCTCAAAAATATCTAAACAAAAATTACAAGGCCCATGTTGTTTCTGTCTGGCATGTGAAAAATGAAGCATGACAGCATAAGAAAAAGTTTCAAAACAAGCAAATCATTCAAAGATATGGCAGGAACATAAACAGAAAATACTTTCCTTCTTTTTGAACAATTTCTTTTGATGACTTAAAAAAAAAAATTCTTGTAACTTCTCTGAATAGTTTAAACACAGCCTGTGACCAGGGAGAATATTCACAGCTGCATTCTGTTTCCTCCAGGAATGCTGGATTGTCACAGAGCTATGGTGAGCCTCTTAGCTGCAGCAGCCACTAGCCATGGGCGCTGTGCTCAGGGTTGCTAAGAACCAACCATTCAAGACAGCAGCTATGAATGGGAATCTAATTTAATTAGAATTTAATCTGCTTTTAAAAAATGGCAAATAATGTTTATTCACAAACGGATATGTTCTTACTATGCTAGCTTTCCTCCATTACTGTATTTAAAGGAATGGTTCTTTCATTTATAAAAGTGGTTCTTGTTTCCTGGCTATGAGAACCATAGACACCACGCTTGAAAACACAGACACACACACACACACAAACAAAACAAACAAACACAACTAGAATGTCATAAGCTCAAAGTGCCAAAGGCAATTTTAGGTGATTTTCTTGTGAAATCGTATGACACATTTGTCCCTACAGTATTAATTTTATGAATAGAAGGGAAAACACAAACAAAATACAGAATAAAGGAACACTAATTATATTTATAGGATGTAGAAATTTAAATAAAATAGATCCTTAATGCTTATGAAAATTTATTTTTAAGTAGATTAGAAAGCAAAGCAACAGTTGGTTATTTACACATTCAGAATTATAATACAAAGAATGTTATTAGCAGTTAGAATTAGAGAAGAGTTATTCTGTTGATTATTCAGAAGAAACTGAAAAATTCTGAAAAGCAGTTCCTTTTACCTTTTATTAGAATTTAAATTGATTTATAGTATAATAAAAACAAAGCCAAATCATAAGTCTAATTTTGACTGTGCAGGTTAAGAATCATTTAGAACACACAGCTAAGATTCAAATAGTAGATAGTCTAGTTTGGTGATCTGAAAGTAATGTGATTTAGTATATAAGAGGTTTTAGGCATTAACCATATTTGTATCACTGCAATGCTATGACACAGGATCTTACTTTAAAAATTTAGAACTACTTATTTCAAATAAAAATTTTATTTAAAATAAACTTCAATTAAACTTATCATGAGCCATTAAGACTTTAGTTTAGATTTTATAGTGATTATGCAGGCTCAATAATAACTATTTTGCAGAATCACAGAATTTAGAGTTAAAAGGGAATTCAGAGATCATTAAATTAAGTCCATTACTTTACATAGGAGTAAATGGAAGCCCAGAATATTTAATGTGCACAAAATTATACAGCCAGAAAATCACAGTGACCAGACAAAAGCCCAGGCTTGTTGATTTTTATTCTATTGCACCTCTACTCTTTTTCTCAATAGATAAAAATTTGGACAATTTTGAAACATAAACGGTTCTTTTAAGATCTAGCATATATAAATGAATGTTTATTACAATCCACCAGAATTTTAGTCTAGATTTTTAAGATGACTTTTTGTTAAAATAAGTTTTAATGGTTCAAAGACTATAATTGAGAATGAAAATGCTACTTTGCAATCATATAATTTTACCTTTCTTATAACTTCTTTTCACTTATGACTAAGCAAGTAAAATAGATTTCCCACTATTTTATTTTTACTTTTTATAAATTTTTTAGTTGTCAATGGATCTTTAGTTTATTTATTTATATGTGGTGTTGAGAATCAAACCCAGTGCCTCACACATGCTAGGCGAGTGCTCTACCACTGAACCACAACCCCAGCCCTCCCACTATTTTAGATCTAAAAAAACCCCTCTGCTTCAGAAGCACTGGCTTTCAAGTAGTTAAGCTGCTCTCTCAATCCAACATCTGTGCATGGATATATAAAGATGAATACTTTAATAGTATATGAAAACATGAAGGAAGGAAAAGTAAAATCTGTACCTGCAGTTGTATTTTTGTATCTTTGCTGACACTTTTTGTTCTCCAGCGTCTTGTGACTCGCTTGTCTTTCTTTGAAATATCTACACAGTTAGCCTACATTACACAGAGAGTTAAAGGCAACAACGGATTATTAAGTTCACACAGATGATACACACACAGAACAGTCAGTTAGTAAAGAATCACTGTTAGAGCCTTGAAGCAAACCAGCCAGGAGAAAGGCATCTCATTAAAAGCACAGAAAAGAACTTAACTGTAAAATGTATTTTTTCTGATACGCAGAATGAAAACAGGATTAGAGATGTTCTGCATTTTTTCTGTCAAAAGAGTCTTCATTCTGAAAGTGCCTAAATTTGTATTTTTAAAACCATCACTTCTATTGCAACAGAAACATGGGAAGAATGATACAGAGATGTATTTCTACAGAAGTTTGTACCGTATTTAAATGTAAAAATATTTAGAGTTATCTTAACATGATGACACCAAGATTAAAAAATATTAAGAATAACTCCAGAATATAAACTAGTCTGTATTGTGGTTATTTCCCTTTAAATGTGAGCTTGTATATTCATAGAATGATCCAGGAAAGATTCAAGTGTCAATTGTTATTGCTGGCAGCAATATTAGGTTTACCTGCATGTCAGTAAAGTTTGGTGCTGACTGAGTTCTCTGAAGTATTTCCAAATTTTGCAGGAGTTTGCTCAGTTCCACAAGGTTAGACTGGCAGTGTGCAAGATCTAACAAAAATCAGAAATAAAAATGTGTTAGAACTGGTAACTGTGTTAGAATTGGTAATAAAAGGGAGTCAATCCATAATATGGCAACTATAATCAGGCAGATCTATGTATACATGGTGGTGACACGTGCAAGTGACTCAAAACACATCTTCTCTGGTTTAGCAACTAAAACCATTTATTATTAGAAGATTTCAAAGCCCATTCATATCAATTAATGGCTTTTAGTGTAGGACCCATTAAAATCTCAAATTCTGTGTGATCATTTTCCTTTTCTGATGGCTTTTGTCACATGGGAAACACATTCGAGGGAACTTAACAGTCCTGTGGTTTTATTCTTAGGGGACTGTCTACCTGTTCCTCCAGAATGTTTTACAAGGTAGTTGTCTGGAATTTGGGTGGAGTCGCAGTTAAGTTTAGAAAAACAGAATGGAATTTAGCTCACTAATAGTCTTGTAATGAATGATTTCTTTAAAATCTATCAGAGATGTTATATTAATATTTCATCCCTATGGAAAAAATATGCTCCATATTTAAATATGCTTACATATTTAAGATCTGGGCTTAAGTCCAGATCTATGAATAGCCAGATGCTTTAAGTATTAGAACTGTAAATCAGATATATAATGTGTTCAATAGGGCATGACATTTTTAGAAATGCAATCAATGAATAACCAAGAAATGTTCTTACTTTTGAAATGCAACCAATCAATCTCAATATTAGGCACTCTCTGTGACAAATGATCAATACAAATTTTTGATTTTTAAGTGTCACAGGAGATTAAAAAAGGGCAAGTTACAGTTACTTCAGGTTAGTAGAACATATCAAAAACAGAGCAGATGGACTGGGGTTGTGGCTCAGTGGTAGAGTGCTTGCCTGGCAAGTGTGAGGTACTGGGTTTGATCCTCAGCACCACATAAAAATAAATAAATAAAATAAAGGCATTGTGTCCATACACAACTAAAGAAACCAACAAAGCAGACATTTTTCTGGGTCTGGAAGATTGATGGACAGGTATCAGCAAAGCAGGAAGGAAGGGTAGAGAAGGTTGAGGAAACAATCTGTAAAGGAATGCAGGTGTGTAATACGCAAGTATATCCATGAAATAGCAAAGTCTGGCTAAGACTACAGCAGGCAAAGCTGAAAGGGCATGAAGGACCAGAAAGCTGAAGGCATGGGTTGTTAAATGCTGGGCTAAGCAGTTTGAACTAAAGCCCCAGAGCCAATGGAGAACCACTGAAGAGTTTTTAAAAACCAACAGTCCTGAGGGAGCATTATGTAGTGGACAAAGAATTGGCTTTGGAGTGAGTCAAATGTGGGCTGGCTGGAGTCCCAACCCCTCCACAAGGGCGGCTGCATCTTCTTGGGCAAATTCCTTAACCTTCATGCATTTCAAGTTCCTCATCCACAAAGTGGGATAACAGCAATATCTGTGCCTGGTGGCTGAATGTGAAGAATAATGTCTGCTAAGTTCTGGTCCAGGACCTGCAGACGGGTTCAAGAATGGTAATTTACCATGATCTTCTGAGAGGGAAGAAGCAGCAGAGCAAGCAATTGAGGGGGAGAAGCAGTGGTGGGGCTGGTGATCACTCAGAGACAAGAATGGTGGGCCTCAGTCAGACAGACAGGAGTGGAATTCAGGGAAAGACAGGAAGGGAGCGTGATGAGGACGTTTTCAAAGAAACAACAGACAGGCCTTGGTCTTGGCTGGATGGACAGGGAGGAGGATCAAGGATGATCCTGAGGTTTCAGTGGGGGCATGACAGCAGCACTGACAGCCACAGGGAGGTCAGGCACTGGGCCCGCTCTCAGGGAAGACACAGCTGAGATGGCAGAGCAACCGCATGTTCAAGCACACACTCCGGAGTCAGAAGGCTGGAGTCTGAGTCCCAGTTCCCTGTAATAGCCATGAGAACTTGGTCAAGGGAGTAAACTGCTCTGCTCCGAAGTTTCCCAGAGTAGAAGCTGAAATTTCTAGAATCACTGCTGTGGGAAGCTGCCGAATTGTCAGAAAGTAAGGTCGAGCTTCTTCCCCCAACGTAAAGTTATTGTACTGAAACTAAAGTCTGCATGTTTCCTTGATGAATATATCCAAGGAAAACCTTTGGTAAGTCAGCTGGATGTGATGATGAATATAAAATCCCTCTTCCATCATATATTCACATAAAGATTCAGTTTGAAAGGGGAGTCTCTCAAAGGGCTGTTAAAAATGCTACAGACTTTGAGTTCACACACAGGCAAGGTGAAAAAAAGTATTTGGTCCAGTGGCTAACAGGTAGCCAAATTTTCATTTTTCTAAGTAAGAACAAAAAAATTATGTAATATGTATTTATAATTTCATAAAGGAAAAAATTATATTAATCCTATGTCATCTTAAGATCATTTTAAGAATTCAGTCGAGTCCTAATAAGTACTCTCTACACTGCCTTTGTTTTTTTTAGTTTTGAAGATCACATGAAAATTGTCTTACAGAATGGAAATGACTGTGAATCAAGTTTGGACCAATGTGCTCTAGTTGATTACAAGAAAGGAGAAAGTATGAGGAGATTAAGTGGCTCAGAGATAGCAGAGTGAGGGAATTGTGTATTAGTTCAGAATATTTAAAAACTGATCCCTAGTGATATATACCACTAATAGGTAACTATGGATGAAAGATGCAGCATATTAAAATTTGGCCCTTTATGGTTGGGTTGTCAGGCAATATATACTCATTTTATGGACAAGACAGCATCAGAGAAGGCAGCCATGGAAGTGATCTCGAGAGGAAGGTACAGCAGTGAGTCAAGGAGCGAGGGTGGAGGGCTCTCCAGGGTCTGGAGGGTAGGGACTATGGAAGCCAGCAGAACCAGCAAAGAGATGAGAGAACGCTGAAGTGGGGGGAAGTCAAGGTAAGATCAAAACCCAGGTTCATTTGTTGTGAGGGTTCAGGAGAACCGGCAGGTTAGAAGCCCAGGTCAAGGAGGCTGGGGTTGTGGCTCAGTGGCAGAGCGCTTGCCTTGCACATGTGAGGCACTGGGCTCGATCCTCAGCACCACATTAAAATAAATAAACAAAATAAAGATATTGAGTCCATCTATAAAAAATATTTTTAGGTCACGGAATGGAGAAGGATATAGTATATAAAAGTAAGAAAAAGGAAAGGTCAAGGAAATCTAAGGGGTCAGGGTGAAAGATGAAGCACCCACAATTCACTCCAGGACTTTTTGTTTGGTTTGATCTGGGGGCTTACTCTGATAGTCCACATAGTCAAGAACTAACCTTCTGCACACCTGTCCATTTCTTCCGAGTCCTGTAACCAGGCTGCCACTTTGCTCTGGCCAGTTGTACAGGTTGCTGGGAGGCTACTGCTACATGGCAGAGGGGACTGCCATGAAAAGTTGTTTGGTTGCACCTACAAGGAATAAAAACAGAGGTGAATATGAAGCAGAAAGAGTACATTCAAATGATTATTAGGAAACAAATATCCTCCTAGTGACATTAAGAAAAGAAAAAAGGCACATTGAAAATATGGAAGAAGCCTGTTGGTTAAATGTGATATGTGTCCAGTGAAGGCAACATTCCCAAACAGTAACAACACTCCCATTAGGTTGCCAGCTCCATTGTTTGGCAAAGGGGATATTCAAGTATGTTGCATCTCCTACACACATGGACCTGCCAACTCAAATTCCCAATACTTTTAAGTTACTCGGTAAGCTGCATTTGACACACGGTCTTTATTGCAGTACTTTTAACTCATGATTTAAGATCCTTCCTATCCAAAAGTTCTCTGTGCCCTTATGATCATTTCAAGGTCTCCTCAACCACATGATACCTAAATGTATTATTTGCCAGAAAGCCGCCTTATAGAACTTCAAATGCATACTGAAAAATTATATAAAAAGGCAGTTTTGTCAAGTTATTATCTATAGCTGGTAGAATTTCCTTTCAAAGGAGTTTATGTGAAATAAAGTTGGATGAAATATGTAGATACTAGGATGAGTGCAGTAAACCTCAGTGAAATAAGCAGAAACTTATTTCCCATGAAGCTGAAATAACTTTAAAATTCCATACTTGGTTTTAATATTCAATTACAATTGAATGTGTCTCTTCAAAATCATTATGAAGTAAATGATGCACACACTTAACAAACCCAGACTGACTTACTACCCACACTGGGCCACAAACCAATTTACATTCAGGAGTCCCCTAGTTTGACATGTAGAAGAAAAGTGAAATAATAAAAAGCTCTTTTTCAATCTTTATTGCATTTTGATAAATACAATGGAAATCTTTTACCAAGTTATGTCTTAGAGGTATGCCATTCCCAACTAAAGAAAGGAATCTTTTGTGAAAACCAGAGTTGAGGAGCTTTCTTATTCGGAGGCAAAGAATAGGGAGGATTTGGTTTCAATCCATCATTCTCAGATTTCACCCACATCATTTAATAAATAAGACAAGGGATGAAAATAATGTATCTTTTGTCAACATTCAGTGCCAAAGATGAAGGCAGAAACTGGAAGAACCAAAGAATTAAAATTTTTAATTTAAAAGATCCATTTGGGATACATTTCTCACTTAATTTGGATAATGCTGAGATTCATTTTACCCTGTGCTGAGAACACAGGAGGCCCAGGGAAACCTGGGGAATATCTTGGCATCTATAAGTTCCCAACATTCCTAGTCCCCTGACCTCCTGGTATGATTCCTTTTATTTCAGAACTGGTTGGTATTAGTGTTAACCCAACATCCTATTCTAGGAGAAAGGTAATTTAAAAAGCCCTAAGCAAGGATGCAACAAGAATGAAATAATACAAGGTTTCAGAGTCTTGTGAAAAACAATTAATGGGACTTAACAGAAATTATTTAAGTAATCTCCACTGAAATAACAAAAATTGAATATAGTAATATTTTGTTGAATGTAGTTTGATTAGTCTTGCAGTTTTTTCATGAGGTTTTTGATGCTCTGCAAAGGAAACTTGGATCTATGTATTATGTACACTCCTATGAAAGCAAACAGAGAAAGCAGAATCTTCGCTGAAATTCTTGCGGCAGCCATCTCTGTTCTTAATTTCATGTGCGAGGTGTAAAGCTGGAGCACCTTTGGGCAGAACAATGTGCCTATGTTTCAGAAAACATAATGATTGAATCAAAGGAAAAAAACAGGTGCTTCCCTGCCTGTTGTCACAACCTTGGCTTTTTTTTTTTTTTTTTAATCTTCATATAGGGTCATGCATGCTAGTCAAGTGCTCTACCATTGAGCTACAACCCCAGCATTTAAAAACTTTTGAGATAGGCTCTTGCTAAGTTGCTCAGGCTGACTCCAAACTTTCAATTCTCTTGCCTCAGCCTGCTGAATAGCTAGAATTCAGGATGTGTTACTGTGCCAGGCTTAACCTTGACTTTTAAATAAACAACACCTATAGCTTTTCAGCAGCATAGAAAATGAACTCCTACTGCAGCCCAAGAACAACCTCAGCCTCCCTTGTCTGGCACCTAGTGTAAGAGAAAGGGCAGTGGTTTTGGAAACAGAGATGATGCAGGGTCAGATGTTGTGCCACTTCTTTTTTTTTGGTACCAGGGATTGAACTCAGGGGCACTCGACCACTGAGCCACATCCTCAGCCCTATTTTGTGTTTTATGTAGAGACAGGGTCTCACTGAGTTGCTTAGCGCCTCGCTGTTGCTGAGGCTGGCTTTGAACTCACGATTCTCCTGTCTCAGCCTCCCTAAGTGCTGGGATTACAGGCTTGCGCCTCTGCATCCGGCTGCTGTGCCACTTCTGAATAAATTCTTTACTGTCCCTGAACTTTGTTTCTATGAAAAATTAGTGATAAATAAATGTCAAATGCTTCATGGAGTACCTGGGTACTGAAACAGGCTACTACCTGTATTACTGTCACACTGTTCAATTTACTTGCATTAACTTCATTAGCAGATTTTCTAGCTCTCTCTGGGTCAAATTATTACAGCTCAAGGCAAAAAAGAAAGTTACACTTTCAGAACTTTAGGGTATTCTTGTTACCTACCACCCTGAAATCAAGAAGGTACTTGGTTTCTGGGTACTCACTAAACAAATACTTGTTCTCCTTCCTAATTTTCTTACAAAGCCACCTAAAAATAGAATGCCCTCTATTCATTAAAAAGGAAAAATAATTCTTAATACTTTTGGTGATCCATATTTCTGCCTGATCTGTACTTGTGATTATCTCTGATGCCAATGTCACTGTTGTGTCCTGAGTGTCAGTTTACAAAGTAAACTTTTTCTTTTCTGGTGTTTTCAAATGAGGCTCAGTGATGTATCTGCATAATTTTTCTAGGCAATTTCCTGGTTGGTTTTATAGAGCAAAATCATACCTTTCCATCAACAACAGAAACATTCGCAGCTGGGGAGGACTCGGCTGTGGAAGTTGCAGGAAATATGTGAAAACTAGCATCTCTCGGTGATCTCACGATTTCATTCTGACGGTACAACCGATGATGGCGCAGCTTGGAAACCCAGGCATCAAACCAGTCCTGGGACTTTACCTGAAGTAATGAGCAAGAGGAGAAGGTAACTGGGAAACCCAACTCCTGTCTGCCATTGGTGCAGATAAATCACATTCCCCCATAATGACCCAGGAACTTTTGGAAAGCGATTTCACCTTCAAATGGTAGATGTGCTCTTCCGTGTCAAGATCTATTCTCCGTGCTTTCTTTTTAATTGACATCACCGACAGTCCGACATCTATGCTCCCATGGACCTTTCCTTTCTGAATCTGAAATCAAAAGACTAGTAAATAGGCTGATAGGATATATGGCCTGATGTACTTATGATCTGTATTGAATTAGTGAGCTGAAGGTAATTTTGAACTTATCTATGGAAAGTGAATTGCCATACCTCTTTAATAAAGAGAAAATGGTTGGGGTTTTGAGGTTGAGATCCTTAAATTGAGGACAGTTGAAATTATTGTGACTTCATACCAATTTCATTAAGTGACAATGTTTATCTTATTCCTGTTTTGGAAACAGCCTCTAAGACCAGTTCTTCAGGATTCTAGATCATATAGGTTATATCCCTTCAAAAAGATATTTTATTGATTCCTAAAGTAACTGTGATCAACTTTTGGCTTATGACCCAGAACATCCCTGAACAGACAGGGTGACAGCAGCTAGGGCAGAACTGGGCAGCATGGAAGGGACAGCACAGAGCAGCTAGCTCCTCCTCTGGCTGCCCACTTCTGATCAAGGATACTCTAATTCAACAGCAGAGATGGGGACTAAACTGAAATCTGAGCCCTGTGTTATTTCCCCTAAACTACATGATAAGGAGGGAATTTTCCAGTTTTTCATGCAAACAACTACTATTAAATGAAAAATATTTCAAATAAGTGTTGTAAGTTGGGATTCCCAAGATAAAATAATATATAAAACAGAAATGAAATGCAAAAGACAATTTCAAAAGGTCATTGACAAGAACAAAAAAATGGCTTTAAATCTCAAAAAATGCACATAAAGCAAAGTTTATTGAAAGGAGTGGGAAAAAAAGACTGCATTTTCTCTTCAAGAGAGAAAGGGTGATTTTCTCTGTGTCACTTTTAGGTTTAAGCTTCTGTTTTTAATAACACACTTCAATTAGTTAAATTAAACCTTCATGCACTAGTTTGAGATTTTCTATTATCTTGACTATAAGCACAAGACACACCTTCTCTGAAACATGCAAGTTTGGCAGCTTGTTAAATATTAGAGGCATGGGCATGCACAAAGCTGGGAACTACAGCACAAGGCCTGTACAATTAGTGTTTACTCACTTCAAGCAGAATTCTAAATCAACTTTTGAAACAAGTCCTGTGTGCTACTTACATCAAGTGGTGCCTTTGAATACTTTAACATTCCATTATCCAGGACAAAAAAACGCTGCAAGAACCAAACACCCCTAGTTATTGTCTATATTTTAAATTATATAAAACATTCACAAATGTGGGTCTAGAGTTGCTTCACATTTAGCAATCAACATGTTTGATCATTTTAGTACATGAATTCAGTACATCTGGCCACAGTTGGTAATTTTAAACTGCAACAAGATCAGAGCTCTCATTCTGTGCTATTAACCTATCAGGGTTCTTTTACACATAACCCAAGGGGGAGGGAATCTTTTCGCTATGGTTTTGGTAACATGGAGGGAATCTCAGGGCCTGCAGCCAAGACCTTCTAAATGAACCACATTAGGATATTTTTGAAAGCGAGGAATGAAAATAATCTGGATTAGGTTCACAGTGATTCTATGAGAAGCTCTACACAATTCTGCAGGAAATTTTTTACCCTATAGGCAAACTCTTGAATTTCCTCTAGATAATTCCTGAAAACGTTCCTGTTCACTTCAAAAGCCAATAGACTGGATCTATGAAGAATGAATTCTTGGAAAGTTTAAGTGGCCTTAGCAAAATGCTTGTATTTTACTATTAGTAAGAGATTACTATTTCCAAATTTTATTAAGGGTAAAAAAAAAAAAAAAAAAAAAAAGGAGAGAGACAGTTTTTTGTTTGGTTGGTTTTTTGACAAGTTTCGTTTGCTCCAAGGTCTTCTTGAGTCCCAATGGATTTAGCCATTTTTGCTCCACAAATACCTAGGAATTCTCCACTGTTGATTTCCTTTCAGTGGACAATTCACAAGAGAACAAACAGCTCCCAGGACCCACTCACAAAAAGGCCCCAGTGCCTTCCTGTAGCTCTACATATGTAGAGAGTCTTTCTGTTGCTGGAAAATTACTCTACTGGAAAGTTTTTATGTGATTCAAGAACTCACAGATGCTGAGATTGCAGGAAGTCAGGTCTGGGGTCACTTGACCAGAGCTCACAAAAGGCCACTGTAACCCCTTTGTTTCAGATTTAGAAGAATAAGAAGAAAAAAAATATCCATAATTGAAAAACACACAACTATTCAATTTCCCAGGACCAATGGGCTGATGCTTGAATTAGTATAGGTTGGTGCTGGAGATGAGAAGAAAGGGAAATGGGAAGGAGACCCTCCTTTCATTTATTTATTTATTTATTTATTTATTTTTTTTTGGTACTGGGGATTGAACTCAGGGGCACTCGACCACTGAGCCACATCCCCAGCCCTATTTTGTGTTTTTATGTAGAGACAGGGTCTCACTGAGTTGCTTAGCACCTCGCCATTGCTGAGGCTGGCTTTGAACTCGCGATTCTCCTGTCTCAGCCTCCCTAAGTGCTGGGATTACAGGCTTGAGCCACCGCG
>PVHX01005636.1:6987-109991 GCA_004024805.1 Geosciurus inauris | reverse complement strand
ACACACACACACACACACACACACACACACACACACACACACTGACCAAAGGATAAAGGACAGGAGCAACCCAGGAGACAGAAAACACAACACCACCCTCACAAAAGCAGTTGTGGGTGTCCCATCACAAAGGACTCCAGGACATCTCACAGGTCAGAAGGAGACAACCTATAATCAGCTCAAGTTCTGCAAGAAAGTTTCATCATGGTTGGCTTCTTTCTTGGGAGATTTAAGGTTAAAGGTCACAGAGAAGCCAGAGCAGGGAACCACAAGGGGACCAGGGCTCAGGGCTCAGGCAAATAACCCTTGAGACCACATTCCATCTTTCTTTATTATAAACTATATAAAATGAAAGTAAGGGGCTAGGGTTGTGGCTCAGTGGTAGAGCACTTGCCTAGCACATGTGAGGCACTGGGTTCGATTCTCAGCACCACATACAAATAAATAAAATAAACATTTGACAACTAAAAAATTTTTTAAAATAAAGTAAATAATCTAAGAGTGGGATGCTGGCTTCTATTTGAATTTCCCATGACCCACGACCCAGTCTGTGTTCAGAGTAGATTTGGTGATGTCAACTGCATTGCAGACCCCAGTGTCCAGGCACATGGAGCCCACTTCACACTCATGCTTAGTAGAGCATGTGAGTGGCCCCTACTTCAGGTCCTTCCTGGCTTTGGCTCCCCAGGCTATGGCTGAAAGCCACACCACCACCCCATCTCCTCTTCTTTTCCCTCCCTGTAAAGTCCCTGAACTAGACATTCAGTCCAGTTTATAGAATAAGCAAGAACAGAACTTGTGTTCCTTTAGGATATTCAGGGGAGGAAGAAAAGAGGCAGCAGCATTTGCCAGAAATAAAATCACAAATTTATTTTATATCAAATAACAAATTTAATTTATATCACCAGATGCATTCCCTCAACTTTGGACCTCCAGAATCACAAGCCAAAATCAACCTCTTTTCCTTAAAATTTACCCAGTTTGTGGTACTATTATGGGTAACAGAAAACAGACTCTGACAATGCCCATCAACAGAAAACCAATCATGTATTCTATATGCATCGTGTATATAGGATTTGGTGGAAATGAAGAGCAGCCACACATGTTTGCATAGATGACTCTCTCATAATGTTAAACTCAAAAAGCAAGTCTCCACCAACATCCAAATGGATCAACAAAATGTGGTATATCCAATCTATGAAATACTACTCAGAGACAAAGAGGAATAATGTACTAATACATGCTGCAGTGTACATGACCTTGAACACATCATGCTGAGTCAAAGCAGTCAGTGACAAAAGGCCACATATTATATGTTTCCATTCACCTCAAAGGCCAGAATCCATAGAAATAGGAAGTTGATTAGTGGTTGCTTAAGTCTTGGGGATGGCTGGCAGGATAAGAGAGAGATAACTGGAGTTTCTGTTTGGAAGTGATGGGAATGTTCTAAAATTGCAATGATGGATGTACATATTTGTGAATATACTAAAAACCAATAAAATGTACACATTAAATGGGGGGATTGTGTGGTCTGGGAGTTGTAGCTCAATAAAACTGTCAAAATAAAATAACAAAAAAGTAAGCCACAGAAGAATATATATGATATAGTTCTATTTATAAAACAGTACAAAAATAAAACTAAGCAGAATATTGTATATGATATATATTTGATAACCTATACAAAAAACAAGGGGATGATAAACACAAAATTCTGCAAAGTAGTTACCATAGGACAGAAAGAATGGAGATGCAGTTATGGATATGTGGACATACAAGCCTTCAGTGAGCTTGGCAATTATTCTATTTCTTAAGCAAGGTGGAGGTTTCAAAATGACATCAAAATGACCTCATAGATCTGGGAGTTTATCTCAGGGGTTGTGCATGTGCCTAGCATGCCTGTGGCTCTGGGTACCATCCCCAGCACCTAAAAAAATAAATTAATAAAATAAAAAACAAAAACTGTGAGTGGGGCATATAAGGAATAAATACAGGGCTGAGGATATAGCTCAGGGGTAGAGCGCTTCCTAGCATAAACAAGGTCCTGGGTTTGATCCCCAGCACCACAAAAAGAAAGGAAAAAAACTCTTAAAATTGATCGTTTAACACAAGGATGCTTCACTACCGAGCTACATCCCCAATGCTATTTTTTTTTATTTTTTTTAAATATTTATTTTTTAGTTGTAGGCAGACAGAATATCTTTATTTTATTTTTATGTGGTGCTGAGGATCGAACCCAGTGCCTCACGCATGCTAAGCGAGCACGCTACCACTGCGCCATAACCCCAGCCCTGCTATTTTTTTATTTTGATAAAAGACATCACTAATTGCTGCAGTGGATCTCAAACTTGTAACCCTCCCAAGTCCTAGCCTCTCTCCCAAGTCCCTGGGATTACAGGTACGCACCACCTTGCCAGGTTTATACTTCCCTTTTGATATCTGCACAAGAGTGATCTATGACATAATTAAGATCTAGAGACCTCTTCTAATACGTATAAAATTCTCAAAAACAATTGTCAAGAAGAACACACAAGAGAAAAGAGGGGAAGAAATAGTGGTTGGGCCAGTAAAGGAGGAGGCTTGCAGGCAGGTGATGAATGTGGGGTTCTAGAGAGTGGAGTTAGGAGGTGAAAACAGTGACTGGAGGAACAACTGGAATTATAAACTTGAGCTTCCTCAAGGCCCTTCAAAAGATTCAAAGGTGAAAATTACTCTTCAATTATTTACTCCCTGTTTTTATAAGGGCTTCCTCAGATGTCACCCAGCTCCAGGTCAGAACCATGGGGATAGAGGATTCTACAGGATTGCCCTGGGCAAGTAACTTTTATTTGAATTGATTCATTTATGTCTGTTTCTTTGCAAAAAAAAAAAAAAAAAAAACCTAATGAGACAAGAAAATTTCTGTCTCTGAATCCTGTTTTCTTCATCTGACAAATTAGACTCCTCACATCGGGTGTGAAATGTCCAAGTGTGAAGTTGGGAAGCATAAACGAGAACAGGTGTGAAGAACCAGCCCACCACCTATGGTTAAATAATGCTCCAGGGCTACTAGTTTCTTCCCCCATAAGTAGTTATGGTTGTTTAGTGGAATCCTCTGACACTTTATAAACAAGATAATGGGGTAGCAGAGTAAAAGCTCTCCATGAGTACAAGTTATTATTGCTGTCTTTATTATTACCTTAAAGTACTCTGTAGACACGACGTTGACAAAGGAAATATAATAACAGCTGTCCAAGAACTTCAGGTGTTCTTACACCTTACCCAAAGCTCTAATAGCTGGGGGAAAGTGAGGGTGAGAGAGCAGCAGGAAAAAGGCAATTTTAGGTCTTGACCCTTAAAGGTTGTGTCAGAGGGAGGGGAGACTCACTGTATCCACCTGCCTCTACCTGAGAGGTGGAGACTGAGAAGAGGGACCAGCCCAGTTGTGGCTGCAAGGCGGGTGGAGGGGTGGACTGCAGCACAAGTATTTGGACTGCTAAATGAGTGCTCTTGGCACCATTCAGCCAAGACAAGCAGGACACCAGGGCTATGTAGATCAGAGTATAACTATTAATAGCAAAAGTAAGCTTTATTGTCAAGCCAGCCTGGCCCTGGGCCTCCATCTGCTGGGGCTGCTCTGTCAAATTGGGTGACAACAAGGCCCAATGATGAATTCTGGGAAAATATCTGAGCCCAGCTGATGGCCCAGTTGTGGCTGGCCAGTGGTAGGATCTTCTACAGCCCCTTGAGCAGACCACAGAGGAACCTATCACTCCTTAACCTGCCGGACTGTGCTCCAAAGAAGCTCCTGATCTCATCTTGGACTTTGCCCAGTGTGATTATATAGAAGGAGACACCAACTTCAACTCAGACTCAGTTTCCCTTGTTCACAATACAGATCCCTCTGTGACCTCATAAGTTGTGGGCATTTCTCTCCACCAGCAAGCAATCCATTCTGCAGCAGAAACCAACTGAGCATTCTCTCATTTGGTTCAAGTCTGACACTGTACCTGGAGACAGTGTCAGATCCCACGGGTTGAGGGCTCAGTCCTCAATATTGCCCCCTCCTCACCTCAGATGCCAATCATAAGCCCCGGGTTATTTTGCTTCTGCTTCTGACCAACTGCCTGTAAATTAGGAGATATAATTTGGATCTGAAATGTTTTCTGTTAGGATTTAAATATTAGGTGTCCTAAAAAAAATCTCATGTGGAAGATAATGCAAGAAGTGAAATGATTAGGTTATGAAAGCCTTAACCCAATCAGTGAATTCATCCCCCAGTAGGGATTAACTGAGTGGTAGGGTGTGACTAGAGGAGGTGAATCATTGGAGGTATGCCTTTGGGGTTTATATTTTGTCGTGGTGAGGAGTCTCCCCACCACCACCTCTCTCCTTCCTAATTGTCAAGTCTTCCCTTCACCACACTCTTCTGCCATGATGTTCAGCCTCACCCCAAACCCCGAGGAATGGAACCAGCTGTTGATGGTCCAAGACCTCTGAAACTGTAAACTGCCAAATAAACCTTTCCTCCTAAAGTTCTTCTTGTCAAGTCTTTTAATCACAGCAGCGAAAGAGCTGACTAAAACATCCCCCAAAGGCCCATGCATTTAAAGCATGGTTCTGGAAGTGGAAGAACCTCTGAGAGGTGGGGCCTAGTGGGAGGTGTTAGGTTGTGGGGAACATGAAGGGAATATTGACACCCTGGTCTCCTCTTTTTTCTTCTTCTTTTCATTCCTAACTATGACATGAATAGTTTTGCTCTGCTATATGTCCCCACTCTGTGTGTTACTACATGCCCAAAGCAACAGGGACAATCAGTCATGGGCTGAAACCTCCAAAACTATGAGCCAAAATCAATCTTTTCTCTCTACAAGTTGACTTATAGTATTGGCTACAGTAACAGAAAACTAACATATCATGTTCCCATGCCCCCCCCACCAACTTGGGTTCAATTAATTTGCTTGAGTGGCTCACAGAACTCGTAGAAACACTTATTTACATTTACTAGTTTATTGTAAAGAATATTACAAAGGATACAGATGAAGAGATGCATAGGTTGAGGTTTGGAAGAAGGGGTGTAGAGCTCCCCTGCCCTCTCAGACATGCCACCCTCTAGGTACCTCCACATGTTCAGCTCTCTAGAAACCCTCCAAACCTAGTCCTTTGTAGATTTTCTGAAGAATTCATTGCATAGGCATGATTGCTACTAGACTGGGTGGGGAACCCAGCAAGGCCTGTCTGTTCAAATTCTTTTTGGCCTCTTTCCACAGCATTCCTCTCTTCAGGGTGTGGATCAGGAGCCCTCTGGAATGAGGCCTACTATCAGACAAGGTAGATCAGACTTATAAGCCAGGAATTGTGGATAAAAAAATAAAATTAAATTAAGTATATGTATCATAACATCACATCTAGGGTCAAAGATGGGTATGAAGCCAGTATGAGCAGTGGCGCACTCCTGTAATCCCAGCGCTTAGGGAGGCTGAGACAGGAGAATCGCGAGTTCAAAGCCAGCCTCAGCAATAGCGAGGCACTAAGCAACTCAGCGAGACCCTGTCTCTACATAAAACACAAAATAGGGCTGGGGATGTGGCTCACTGGTTGAGTGCTCCTGAGTTCAATCCCCAGTACCAAAAAAAAAAAAAAAAAAACCAAAAAAGATGGGTATGAAACGAAGTTTCAAGTTCATTTGCACCTGATTTACATACAACTCGCATATTCCTGCACAGGCTTTGAAATAGTTGCTTCTGTCTTCCTTACCTACCCTGGAATCCTGCGATTCCTCCCAACCCAGTAAAAGCACGCTTTTGTCCCCAGGTGCCTGACAGCCTCTTCATGATCCCTGATCATGAGTCCCATCACCAGGCAAGGGCAGCCTCACTTGAACCTGTCAGTGTCTTCCAGCTCACTTACCTCCCTAGTCACCTACTCTTCCTGCTTTCAAATGGCGCTTAAAGAGTTCCTCATTTTCTGCATCGATTTCCTTTACTCCTCCTAATTGAACCAGTTTATTTGACTTTTCCTTAATAGCTTGACAGGTCCCAGAGTCAGGTTCTGGCCTGGGCTGGGCTCATCAGCATCCCAACCTGGGTTCCTCTGCCCGTAGTCAGCATTGGAGAATTTGGGGGCAAGCAGGTAGGCAGTCCTGCCCTAGCCACTCACCCTCTCTGCCTCACCAACCCAGGGTCTGGGACACTGATGTTATCCCACTGGCTCCTGCACAGCCAGACTTGCATGCTAATAGGCACCCAGTCCCCAAAATAGATCCATCATCTAACAAAATGTGAAGCAGAACTCGCAACCCTTGCCCTGAAGGATTTCAGGGCATAAAGAGAAAGATCTATCTTGGCTTGTTAAGCTGCCATCACTCAGCCAGAGGCCCTGTGCGGGGCTGAAGAACTGTTCTTGTCAAATTACACATCCTCCTGTGTCCTGCTCCCCAGCCCTCACTTACTGGGCCTGAAAGAGCCGCAGAAGTGCTGGCTGTAGACCCCTTGGAGAGGCTTCTGAGAGGATTACCAGGATTGCTAAAATGAAATAATGGTTGCAGGCTGCTTTAAAGAAAAGTTACCCAAGGTAACAGAAGAGCTGCTGGCATTAGGATCATTAAGGTATAATGCTCTGCAAGCTTAAAAACTAAAAAGGGAGAAATGAAAATAGCCCATCTAACAAGCCCTAAAGCAGGCTATCCTCTTCTAGAAATCCTAATACTATGAAAAACAGAAAATGGAAAAAGGAATTATACAAAGCTAGAACCCACAAACCTCTTTCCTTCTGCAATCCATCCCCAGTAAGGGCGTGTGCGTGCAGGGAAGTGCTGTTAAAATACCCAAGGAGACTCCCCCATGCCAGTCCACCCAGGCCTCTATCTAAGAGAAGCTATGGCCAAGGCCAGAGACTATTTTCTGCTATTCAGAAACTTCCTTCAGTAGCTAAGATCTTTGTGCCAAAGATGGCCTGGCACAGACAGGATTTTACCTCCTCACTATTGGGACATGATGAGCTCAGTGATCCAATTCAGTCACAGATGCTGGCCTGACTGTGTGACCATTGTGCAGCCCCTCACCTTGGGTGCTTCAGTGCCCTCAGCTCTGAAATGACAGCCCCCCCTGCTGCTGTGAGGTCAGGTGTTCTACATGTCTCCATCTGTTCTGAGCAACATCTGCAAACAGTAATAAAACCCGTGGGAGTTATGGACCTTCATTAGCCAGTTTTGCAAAAGCAGGAGTGGGAGCTGAGCTTTGCTCTCAGCCCCCAGGAAAACTGGAGGAGGTGATCCTGGACTTTGTGTTGCTAGACCTCCTGGGAGGGGAGCCTGGGCTCTAGTGATGCTCAGAAAGGACTGCCTGGCCTCTGCAGAGTGGAGCTGTTATCTCCAGTGAGTGCTGATTAAATTCAAAGATCCTCCTCTTAGCTCTCTCACTGGGCAAAGTGGATGTAGCATGGGGCTCAACTGAGTGGGAAGGGCTGTCGGAGTAGGTTGGGCCCAGTGTGGGCCAACTTATAGTAACACACTCCATCCCCTGCAGTCACTGGTTCTGACATTGTCATTCCTGGGAACCAACAAGAGGCTGCCTTTGAATTACCTTATATTGGTCATTGGATTGTTCAACATAACCAAGATTATCTAGTATGACATTATCTTAGCGATCTCTTTCTTTTTTTCTTTTTTTTTTTTAATATATTTTTTTTAGTTGTAGATGGACACAATGTCTTTATTTTATTGCTTTGTATGTGGTGCTGAGGATCGAACCCAGGGCTTCACGCATGCGAGGCAAGCGCTCTACCGCTGAGCTACAATCCCAGCCCCTTAGCGATCTCTTTCTATGGAAAACACATACACACATTCCTTTGAGGTCTGAGTGAAGGCCATACAGAACCTTAACCTGTAGGTGGATGTCTGGGATGGTTCTTTGGTCACCTTGTAAATGGATGTATTCTCCCCTAGTAGCCGCCCAGGCCAACCTGGGGAGTGGATCTGGTAAGAAGACTTTCCATCACAGATTGTCCACAGCCTTCAAGTTTTGGTTTAACCAGTTCAGCAGAAGAATAGTATGCACCTTGCATTGGGAGCAAGTGCCACTGAACTACAAAAATGGCAGGGTTTTATAGGCTTGTGATGGGGACTTCTATGTCTGATATTGGTGTCCCTAGGGGTTTGCTCTTCACACCCTTGTTAGGATGGGTTATATGCAAAACAGCAAACTCAAGTACTCCAATCCTAGATTTGTTATCTATACATTCAACTCTGTCATTCCCCACCTATCTGGTTATGGCATTTGTGGATATGCAAATTAAGCCACCCTAATACACTGATGTAGATAAAAGGAGATGTGCTTCCTTAGGATGCAGATAGCCCTCATACTGAGGTATTGAGTCATAATTCATATATGCATGCTACAAATACATACTTGAATCACCCTTAGAATGAAATCAAAATTCTAAGACACAGTCCCATGTTTCAGTTCTTCTCTTTCCCTTCCTAATAAGTGCCTTTGTGAGAGGGAAATGAAATCAGACTCAGATCAGTTTTCCTCTAGTCAAAACACAGCTTGTTCAGGGACCATGTCTTTCTGGCTTCCTACATCCCTGGCATGACATTTCCTACAAGCAACTGCACAGAGACACAAAACAAACTGGATGGTAATTCCCATAAGATCTGGACAAAGCTGGCCTGCGTGGACCAATTGTTGTACCTTATCTTCCTGCTATAGTGATTGGATTTAGGAAGGAGCATGTGACCTAATTAAGACCAATAATAGGCATCTCTGGGATTGATTTATAAACATGAGGACTTTTCTCCTTCTACTGAAGGCCCCAGACTAGAAGGATGTGAGTCCAGGAGTGCCTGGACAGTGCCTGTATGCAAAAAACAGAAGTAGGAATGAGCTAGGCCACATAGAAAGAGAGAGAGGGAGGGACCCTGAGGACCATATTTGAGTAACTGGATCTGGTTGTGCCTAAAGTGACAGCAACCCTGTTATATAAGCAGATAGAATTTCTTACAAGACAGTTGTTGGTTTTTTCTCTCAAATCCAGATGTTCTAATAATATGATGGTTGTGTATTCATGTTATTATTTTCACATTTCTTAATGCTGTTCACACAGGCAGTGATGAATACATATGTTCACTAACTTACTAAGTAAAGATGACGTGCAGTAGCTCAAAGTTTTCTGCACCCATGGTTGCCCTCACAAAGCAGCCAAGCTAATTCCTATGGGGTCAAGCTATGGGACAGAGTTCCATGGACAGTATGCTACTGCAAGTTTCACCCCACTCTTTTGAATGTGTACCAAAAAAAAAATCCAAATGTCTCCTCAATTGTCACAGCACCAACCAGACTTGGATAGTCAGGTTGAAAAAGAGAAAATAGTTTTTTATGGGTCCAGCTAGCTTGTCACCCTGGTATGGTCACCTAGAACCTAACACCATCAATCACAGTCATAATCATGATGATGTCATGGATTTATGCTTATCCAAGTATGTTAATATATGTTGTCTTCTTGGTCTAGTTGTTAAGTTTGGGGGATCTGAATGTCCTCAGTTTCCCAGGGGTAATCAAGCCTTGGTAAGTTGATTTATCCAAAATTCCGAAGAAATTTCTGGAGGACATTGAATTCATTTAGAATGAGGAATAAAACATTTAATATTTATGAACAAGAGGATCCGAGAACTTGCTTTGGTCAGTCTGAGCATAGTTTTCTTAGTAGAAGATCTACTGCAGAAACTTAATTAAGGTACATTGGGTAGATATGAAATAAGACAAATGGTCCTGGACAGTCAGTCACATTGCCTATAATCATGAGGCTGGAATAATCAGATGACTCATGCTTGTCCAATGGTCAGACAGCCATTTCTGAAGATCACAGGACCCTCTCCAACAGACTTCTTAAGAAATCGTTATACATTCAAGTTGCTCTCATCATTGAGGTCGATTTTAACAAAAGAATCAGAAGAGGGCAAATAAGAATGAAAAGGATCTGGAACTGGTGCACATTGCTGGTTACTTACTCTACACTCATTTTTTTTTTTTTTTCTTTTCTTTTTTTTGTTAGGGAGGTGGTACTGGAGATTTAACCCAGGGGCACTCTACCACTGAGCTACACTCCCACCCTTTCTTATTTGTTATTTTGAGATAAAAATAACTAGGTTGCTCCAGGTGGCCTTGAACTTGTATTCCTCCCACCTCAGCCTCCTGGGTAGCAGGGATTACAAGAGTGTGCCACTACACCTGGTTTCCTTCTTCCCTCTTGACAAAACTCCAGTTTAGTCCTGTATCATCACCTAAGCTAATAGGTATGTCTCCCAGGACGTCAGCCTCACTTTCTTCCCATGAACCTTCTCCTAGTAGACTGAGTAACCCTCTTGCTCCCGCTGGAGCAGGCTGGAGGGCTGAGGGAGGCCCACTAAGAAACAGAACTAGAGGCTCTGGATGAGGTGCACCCTGCCATCCACCCGACCTCAGAACTTGAGGGAGTAGGACAATGGCTGTCTTCATTGTTTAAGTAAATTACACTGTGTTTTTTATTTCTTGCAGCCACAGGCAACCTGACTGAGCACTCCTTCTATTCAAGGAACATTTGAAGAGACAGGCATGTTCCTTTGGTATCCTAGGGCAGAACACAATAGACTTATCTCCCTTAACAAAGTTATTTGACTAAACGTTGAATCAATGTAGGAAGGAACTGGGACCTTCGCAGCCAAACCTCTAATTACCTAATTCATAACCTTTATTTCTTTCTATTTCTAAAGCCTCTCCAAACTCAAGAAAAAGGGGAAAGGTGAAATAATAAGACTAGAGCTGGAGAGAGTTTAAAAGTTTTGCAAAGAATAGTGTGGTCACTGGGATCAGACTGTCACTGTAGTGGATGTGCTGGCGAGAGGTGGGTTGATAGAGCAGGCAAGAATTACATTATTCTAAAAGCCAGCTCCAGGACACTCAGAACCTCTATTCTTATTCCCTCTTCTCTCTCTTTTCCATTCTCTCTCTCTCTCTCTCTTTCCCCTTCTCTTCTCTTCTGAAATAAAACTGTTCTATCTTTCTTTAAAGCACAAAACTGTGAGATAGGAAAAGTTCCCAAAACACCCTTAAAACTCTTGAATAACTGTAACGGGGGAATAAAACAGGAGAACAGATGCATTAAAGCAAAGCGGACTCAACAGTCTGTGAAAGCCAGTTGTGGAAAGAAAACTTTGATTTCACTTCCTAAATGCATTAAATTAAAGACTTTGCATAACATTCCATCAGAGGGCTTCTCCTGATTCCATGACACTTGGCCTGGGGAAGATACAGAGAGAGGACACATGTCAAGAGATGCTACCATGCTGTGTGACCCCAGAGGGCAGAGCTAATACCTAGGTCAGGATACCTCCCCTGCCCTACCATCTCCCCAAAGATCACCACCCAACACTATGGCTGGGGAAAGGAGTTTTATTATGATGGATTCTCAGCAGGCAAAGTTATTGATTCACAAAGGAATGCATAGGTAGTACAAGTGAATTTGGGAGGAAGCCTGATGTGTGTCCCCTGCCTATACTTCCTGCCATCAAGGGAAAGGAGTTTGGCTGAGCAAGGAGGAGTTTCCTCCAAGAGAAAGGGCAAGTGTGCTTATTCTTTCCCAGGAAGAGGCAGTTTGCCAAACATACAGGCTGTGGGTGAACAGGAAGCTGATGCTACCCACCTGGGCAGAGCTGAGGAGTAATGTGGACTCCCAGAGCAGCTAAACAGCAGCAACGGTCCTCATCCTCACCACCCTTCCCTGTCACATGTCAGCTCTTAAGGGCCCATCATGGCCCCTGGGCCAAACCCAAGCAATAGCTGCATCAGGCTACCAGAACTCAGCCTATCCAGACCAGTGAGGGTTTGACCTTGGCTTTTGGTGGTGTTTCTGAGTTTCTTTTCTTCCTCCTTTTTCTTTTTAAAGATAATAATTTCTTACTGTAATTAAAAGGTATACATATTCAACCCCCACCCCAATTCAAATAAAGAAAATTAAGGAAAAAATTCAATCCTACCATCTACTAACAACTAGGAATGACTGTGACAAGAATTAGACAAGGCCTTAAAACATACTGAGGGACACAGTGGAAGTCTGGGACAAATTAACTACTGTGCCATGTTTTTAGAGAAGACTCAACCTAATAAAAATGTCAATTCAAAAAAAAAAAAAGAAATCAGGCACAGTGGCATATATCTGTAGCCCCAGTTACTTGGGAGGCTGAGGCAGGAGGATAGATTGAGGCCAGGAATTTGGGGCCACTCTAGGCAGACCCTGTCTCAAAAAATTCTCCATAATTTAATTTTTAACTTTTATGCAACCTAGGTGTTTTGTTTGTTTGTTTTTAATTTTTAATTTTTTGGTACTGAGGATTGAACCGAGAGACTCTTTACCACTGAGTCACATCTCCAGCCCTTTTTATCTTTCAGTTTGAGATAGTCTCACTAAGTTACTTAAGGCCTCACTAAGTTGCTGAGGTTGGCCTCTAACTTGGAATCCTCCTGCCTTAGCCTTCTGGTTCACTGTGATTATAGGCAGGCACCACCAGGCCTGGAGCAATCTGTGTTTTAAAATACCTTTTTTTTTTTTACCAGAAAAGGTGATTATAAAGTTTATATAAAAAATGAACAAGACTATCTAGGAAAACACTATTTAAAAAAAAAGAAATGAAATGAAAAACCAGCCTCAACAAAAGCGAGGCACTAAGTAACTCAGTGAGACCCTGTCTCTAAATAAAATACAAAATAGGACTGGGGATGTGGTTCAGTGGTCAAGTGCCACTGGGTTCAGTATAAAAAAAGCAATAATAGCCAGGCATAGTTGTGCACACCTGGAATCTCAGATACTCAGGAGGCTGACTCAGGAAGACTGCAAGTCCAAGGCCATCCTACACAATTTAGCAAGACCTTGTCTAAAATAAAAAATTAAAAGGACTTGCTGGGGATGTAGCACAGTACTTGCTTAGCATGTACAAGACCCTAAGTTCAATAACTCTAATACAGAAAAAAAAAAAAAAAAAACCAAGGCAATGATAGGAGATGAGGCTTAGCCAGTATTAAAAAGATATTAAAACATATCATAAAATTATTGTAAAACTTCAATAGTTAAAACAGCTCTAAGAGACAGAAAAATGGAACAAAAAATTTTTAAAAGGATTCAAAACATAAGGATTTTATATATAATAAAAAATTAGAAAGCTCTCTCAAATCAGTGGGGAAACTGATGAACAGTTAATAAATGAAATTAGAAAAACTAGGCTGCCCCCCGGAAAAGGTAAAATTTGAGGCATGCCTCACTCCACATACCAGCACACACCAGAGTAGATTCCTAGTAGAATAAATATTTAAACAAAAAAGAAGAAGAGAAGAAACCATAAAATTACATGTCCTGGCCCAGTTCATCCACATCCCCAGGCTCATTCCCCCACTCAGGCCTGGACTACTTGCTCTATGGAGGCCATGGCTGCGGGAACTACCGTAGTTCTCTAGCTTTGCCACTATCTCAGGATAAGGGCCAAGCCACAGTACTGACCAACAGGTCAACTCCATCAAACCTGGGGGTGGGGGAGGGCATCTCTGATGCCTGCCCACCTTCAGGCTTAGATGAGGCTCTAGGCTGTGGGTAGGAGATTTGATCCCCAGGAGGCTGAGTACCACACCCCAAGTGCAGAGCAATAACTGCACTCAGGTGAACTTGGATCAAAGAGAGAGAAGAGATAGAACCAATGGATAATGCCACTCCCCTCCTCCTCCTAGAGGCTTTTTTGAAGCTTGGTGGCAAAAGATCTGTTTGAAGACATCCTGTGCTCCTTATGAAGACTTGACCAGCTTGACAATGAGCTGTGTTGTCTGTGCCTTCCTGACTTTAACCCTCTTTCTTGCTATGTTGGGATTGGATCTCCCAAATAAGTACTTTACTCCTTTGCTCTATTCTTTAAGTAACTAGCCTAGGACACAAGAGAAGATATGATACAAGAAAGCATAGTTAACTTCCTTTTTAACCTTGGAGTAAGGAAGGCCCACTTCTAAGTATCACTCAAAAATCCAGGAATCATAGAAGACAATACTGATAAAGTAAATATATAAAAAATTAAATATAGAACACCAATATTGGCATAGAACACCAATAAACTAAATCAAAGGCAAACAAACAACTGGAGAAAATAATGGCAATTGGTATCTCAGACAAAGAAGTTATTCCCCCAAGTGCATAAACACCTCCTGGAAACTGATAAGATGAAGACTAACAACTCAATAAGAAAATGAACAAAGGATATGAATGAACAGTTCCCAGACTAAGAAATAAAATAGGTCTCAAACACATAAACAGATGTTCAATTTTATGCCCAAGAAGCAAACGTAAATCGAATGTCACTAAAACATAAAGAACTTTGCATAACTCAAGAAGACAAATAACTCTATTAAAAATGGGAAAGAGATTTAAAAAGACACTTTACAAAATATTGGAAATGGCCAATGAACACATGAAAAGGCATGTTCCTCCCCCACCCCCACCCCGCCACCATCAGCATCATTAATCATCAGGGAAATGCAAATTGAATCTGTGGTTAAAACCTCACTATACACCCACAAGAATGGCCGATGCTGAAGAGGATGCAGGGGTGTGAAATGATAGGACCACTATGGAAAGCAGTTGTTACATAAAACATAAGCTTTAAGCCAGGCACGGTGGCACACACCCATAATCCCAGTGACTCAAAATGCTGAGACAAGAGAATGGCAAGTTCAAGGCCAGTCTCTGTAACTTAATGAAACTCTCAGCAATGAATGTTCACTGCAACTTTGTTCACAATAATCTCAAACTGGAAAATGTGCATTAACATGTAGATGAGAAACAAACAAAAAGATGCTGTATGCATTCAATGGGATAGTATTCTACAATAAAAAGGAGTGAAATATTGATACACCCATCATGATGTGGTATGATTCCATTTCTATGAAATTCTAATAGGCAAAACTAATTTATCGTAATAGAAATCAGTGGTTTCCTCACCCAGGATGGTGAGGCAGTTGATTGGACAGGGAAGAAGTGTGCAGAACAATGAATCCCACCACCATTGTGTATAATTATAAGGCATTGGTAAAAAAAATATGGCAAAAAATAAAATGAAATTCCCAAGGACAACAGTTTAAAAATTAAAAAGAAAGAAAGAAACTATAAGTGTACACAAGTTGTTATCATATAAGATAAAACTAAAGATATTATAATGGGAAAGAGGAGGGCTAAAGGGAATGGGTATATAAACTGGAGACTTCACTGATTACTTTTTTTTTAGTTGTAGATGGACACAATATCTTTATTTTATTTATTTTTATGTGGTGCTGAGGATCTAACCCAGTGCCTCATATATGCAAGGCAAGCGCTCTACCACTGAGCCACAACCCCAGCCCATTCACTGATTACTTTTTAATTATATTTTTTAGCTTTAAACCATGATATACACTGTCTATTTAAAAAATTCAATATATGCTGGGCAAGGTGGCACACATCTATAGTTCCAGTGGCTCAGGAAGCTGAAACAAGAGGATCGTAAGTTCAAAGTCAGCCTCAGAAACTTAGGGAGGCCCTAAGCAACTCAGTGAGAGCCTGTCTCTAAATAAAATACAAAAAAAGGGCTGGGGATGTGGCTCAATGGTTGAGTGCCTCTAGGTTCAATTCCCAGTACCAGGAAAAAAAATTCAATAAAACTTTTTACTTTGGCTGCGCAGAGAAGTACACAAAAGCAAGAAAATAGAAGAGGGTGCTTGGGGTATAGCTATGTGCTTAACATGTATGTGCTTAACATGTGCAAGGCCCTGGGTTCCATCCTCAGCCCAAAGAAAAAATGCAGGGCAGGTATATATTGAGGGAATCAGAAGGGAGGAGAAGAAAGACAGTTCTCACAATCTCATTGCACCACCCAGAACAGCTAGTGTTAACATTAGGTGACCATTGGCATACCAAATTTGATGAGTGGGTCCAAATTTTCCTGAGCATGTGTCCAAACTGTGATAACTCTTCCCCCAGAGAGAGGGCAGAGCCAAGGGAGAGTCCGTGTGGCTTCCACCCAGCTCTCTCAGGCGCTGTACACATAACCAGTGTTTGGGGACAGTGGGATCACTTTGAGAAGAAGAACCAAACTTGGCTAGCTCGCCCTGCCCCATCTGTTATGCTCTGCTGCCAGCCACCTGTGGAAACCCCAGTTATTTCTGCAGTTCCCCAGAGGTGTCTCAGGTGTACTAAAGAACAAGTCGTTGGTGTCAAGTCCCCACTGTCATTCTTCTTCCCTCTCCTGCTCTCCGAATGCAGCCACCTCCTCATGGCTGCTATGGGACCAAGCATTGCAAAGAGACATTTCAGTGTCCAGGGCCAAGCACCATCATTACCCCATTAACTCTACTGGCATGGCCAGTGCTGCCACCCTGGTGTGATTGATAGGTACACTGGGTCCTCAGGCTGCTGGACAGTTGTCTGTAGCAATGCAGGAATAGTCTAATTCAGTTCCAGCAATCCCACTCAGATGTCACATCTGGAGCTGCCATCACTGAGAATGGCACTCTAAGAGATGGCAGGAACCTGGGTCCATGGTGAGCCCTAGAATCACCCAACCCCAGAGCCTGCTTAGCCCTGGACTTTTCTGTAACATGAAATAATGCTAAATATTGTTGAGATCATTCTGAGTTGAGGTTTCTGTTTTGAACACTTGGAAATGTCCTAAGTGATTCAATGGAACTAGAGAATTTTAATGACAATAGCTCTCAGGTTCTCTCCCCATGGTCCATGGAAAATAGACCTAGTGAAGATCCAAGTGACAAATCTCACACTGGACTCAAAATCCCTCTCTTCCATGGACAACCAGGAGACCATTCCCAGGAGTAACTCCCACTGAGGGGTGAGTGGGCACTGGTGAGTGGGTCAGCATAGGCAGCATTAGCCACACCCTGGCCCAGCAGCCAGTGCTCCAGAGCATGACTTAAGACTTGCGAGATGGTGACAGGGCGAAGGCTGCATTCAAATCTTATTTCTCTTATTTACTAGTTTTAGACTTCTAGCAAGATGTTTAGCCTCTGTAAACCTTGATGTATTTATTTATTTATTCTCTTTGCTTTTATTTGTTGTTGTTTTGGTTGGGTTTTGGTTTGTTTGTTGTTGTTTGTTTTCTGGTTTTTGTTTTCTAACACTGGAGATGGAACCCAGAGCCTCATGCATGCTAAGCACGCACTCTACCACTAAACTACACCCCTAGACATTTAATCTCATTTTCCAGTCTGTTACCTCAAAGAGTAATGCTTTTTTAGCACAACCCACATGTCATTGTCCTAAGCAGTCCAGGATATATAAGTACAAATTAAATGAGACTTAGGGAGAGGGGGACACATGTGTTCAATAAATACTGACTTATTTCCTTTCCATTTAAGTTAGGGAGCTGTAATCTCCTAGATGTCAGGAAGCCAGATCAGAGAAAATACAGCCAGACATCTGCAGCTTCCACTGGCCCATTGTCCCTACCCTGGAAATTACATTTTCACACCTCATGCTTGGGTTCTTAAAGACTGAGGGCCACTGGGGCTTCGGATATAGCTCTAGTTAGTAGAGTGCTTGCCCTGCATGCACAAGGCCTTGGGTTCAATCCCTAGTACCACAGGGGTGGGGGAAATATATTGAGTACCACTGAGAGCAGGCACTGAGTGCAGAAAACATGGGAGTTGGTGATGGAATCCTCTGTAGACCTGTCTGGGAGGCTGTGTGGGGGAGAGGTAGATCACAGATACCACAGTCTCCAGACACCAGGGGGTGCCACCAGCCCCGGTGGGGACAGTGGCTGCCATGGCCAACACCAAGACACAATGGGTTGTCCTTGCCAGACTCGGACTCCCCACCTCTGCCTTGCTAGGAGGAGGTAGTGAGTTGGGGCACAGACAGCAGGGCTAAGAACCATCTGTCAAACAGCTGTTTGGAGTCCAGTCTCCAAGATCCAGTACATGTTCAATTGTTCCATTAGACCGTTTAGGCTTCATTTACAAAGCACAAATTCAGAGATAAAATCCTGAAGAATTTTAAGGGCAGCCACCACAGAGCATTAAACCTCAAGTGGGGCCGTGTGCAACAGCACACAGCTCGCTCACCCATGGAGCCGGCCCTGATTTGGAGTTGTAATTATAGGCTCTCAGAAAATGCTTGTTAATTAATTTGAGCCTCCTGGTGAATTTAAAGCAACTGGAGGTCTTTGTAGATGTTTGAATGTTGCTGGACTGGGGCAGTGCTTCCCAAGTGTGGGCACATCTATCCCATTCTGTGAAAATGCAGAGTCCTGGACTCCACCCCAGAATTCCTTAATCAGAATCTAAGGCAGCAAGGCCTGGAAATTTCATTTTCACACCTCATCTTTGGGCTCTTAAAGATTGAGTACCACTGGGGTTAGGGATATAGTTCCGTTGGTAGAGTGCTTGGCTTGCAAACACAAGGTCCTGGGTTCAATTCCCAGTACCACAGGGGGAAAAAAAAACCAAATTGAGTACCAATGAGATCAGGAACTAAGTGCAGAAAATATGGAAGTTGGTGATGAAATCCTCTCTTTTTGTCTCCATTCAACCATGACATTACTTAGCTGGGACCCTTTTGCTTTGTTTCCCATCTGTAAAATGGGTACAACACCTGATCAGCTTAGTGAGCAGGGTTCTTATGAAGTTTCCTTCTCATACGAAGTTATATGCATGGAAGCCAACTTCCTCTATGTCTGTGGACACACCAACTCCTCTCAGGACCCTCCGTGCTGGGGCCAATGAGACCTGGTCCTTCAGCCTTCCTCATATCCTGAGGGCAGGTCTGAGTTCTTGGCTCTTTAGTCCCAAGGCTCCATGAAGAAGTGTTATTTCAATTCCATTGTCCATCCCCACCCTCCTTCTCCAATACTCCTTGTCTAGTGCTGTACAAAGTCAATAAACAATAAGGTTTATGGGGACAGGAAGGTTCTGGATGCTGAAGCTAGGGTTAGGATAAGCTGCATGCCCACCCTCCTCTGCTGGTCTCCAGCCTGTCAAGGACCTGGTTGTTTCCACTGTCCCAAAGATTCAGCTCAATAAGATAAAGGGTGAGTCTGAGCCCTAGATCTACCTCTGGGGCTCTCGTACTGGTCTCCATCCATGTCTCAGACCCTCTGAGCACCTAAAGGAGGAGAAAGGAAGGACAAGCGTGTGGGAAACATTATTGTCGACTTTAATTTTTCTCAGCAGATGTTTTCTTGGGTTTTGTGAAAATTGCTTGCAACTGACAGACTAAAGCAAATCAATAAGGGAAACAGTTTTTCCCAGGGACTTTGCCTCTGAAAAAAGGAGTGGGGTTATTCCCCCATAGACCTGTGGTGACTGCTCTGGAGCATGGTACCATCATTCATCTCTCTGAGAACAGAATCAGACATCTCTGGGCACCTCACTTCTGTTACTGTGAATAGGCTCCGCTCTGTACATGCGGCCAGGGCCTGAGGCTTTGTCAGCTCCCTGTCATAGAGTCTGGGCCGCCTTCATCACTCCAAGAATTAGCCATTTCCAATTTCTCTTGCCTCATCTACCCATGGTCAGATGAGCACTGGAATCCCGGTGCCCCTTTCTGCTACAAGTCCAAGGTGGAAGAAAACCCCACATCTCTGTCCTTTGCTCCTTTTTCTTCTTTTCAAAGAAAGACCCAAAGCCTTGAAGTTCAGCTCTGGGGGGGTAAAAATCTCCCACTTGCAACACCCCAGACCAGAGGAAGATGTTGGGCAGAGTTCACCCAGTGAACCCCCAGAAGCACATCCCCATATCAAAGACTAGATGTCCCTCTGTAGGGATAACCTAATTTGACTTCCGTCCTCATTTCATGCTGTCTCCAGCAGGGATCATGCCTTCATTAATATGGTGGAGTCTGGAGCCCACAGCTGCCTGCCAAGCTTCCAGCTAATTGGAAATTGATGGCTGCCTCTGTAGAAGGGATAAATGGCATACTGGGGGACTCAGATCCTCATTCAGGCTATATCCAGTTGCCCAAATGGGAAGCAACCCAAAACAGACCCTCGAGGTCCACACCAAGATGCCTGTGCAATTCCAGGATTAAATTCTTAACCAGAGAATGTGGGCTGCCCCCTTTTCTCTATTTGTAGTTGGAGTTGTTTCGTACCTCCATTTATTTTTAAAAAATATTCGTTGATATGGTTCAATCAAAATAGTGACTCAGTTTAACAGTTAGCTAATCCTGACTTTAGCATATTCAACATAAAATTTTAAGAATGCTAAGCTCTGGCTATCTAACCAAGCAGTTGTTTTGTTAGAGACCACAGAAATCTCTGCACCGAGAGGCACTTCCTGTTCATTTTGGAAGTTCGTTTGGAAGACATTGCCACTGTCTGTTAGGGTCATCCAGAACCAGAATCAAGCTGCCCTTGTGGTGTTACAATGGTGTTGTAATGGTGCTCTAGTCCCGGAACTATGTGTTTGGACATATGATTGCCTGTCTGATAAGTGGAAGGGCCAAGAGCAATGATGATAAACTGCTGGCCAAGACACCTCCACGGTCAAGAGCCAAGCATCACATGGGTATCAATCCCAAGGGCATGTTTGCTGTCATCCTGCCTAACCAGCTCTCACCAAACTGCCTGGGAGAGTCTACAGATGGGGTGGCCACATGGAGCAAATCTATGGTCAATAGCTGACTTCCCCAATCGCAATTTCAAGACAAAGTCCCCAGCCGTATACTTTAAAGATGTGTCCCAGTAAGAGCAAATATGTTACTGCCACTTTCCCTGTTCTCTGTGTCCCATGGGAACCTCATACCTCTCACAGGAGATTGTGAATCCACAAAGTCAAATGTCAGCATGACCTCCAATAGGATGTGCTTGGTTCATAGGCTAAGAATCCCAGTCCTCTGCCCAGAGCCAAGGCTGTTGATGAAGTACCACTTGCCATTTTATAAAAATAAAAGTAATTTGTGAGTTCCTGGGAGCCCCTGCCCATAGAGGTTCCAATTGTCTGTGTTCTCAGAGTAGAGAGGCAGGATCCTGGCTCCTCAGGGAAGGAACATCTAGCTCAGGCCCTGGAGGACTGCCAAGAACAGCCAGCCTGCCTTAAGCAAGGGAGGTAGCATTTCAGTCACCTTACATTTATATATATTCTTTTTAGTTGTAGATGGACACAATATCTTTATTTTATTTATTTATTTTTATGTGGTGCTGAGGATCGAACCCAGTGCCTCACGCATGCAAGGCAAATGCTCTACCACTGAGCTACAATCCCAGCCCCGCTTACTTTTTTCTGGCTAACAGCACACTGTCTGCCTTAACAGGCAACCATGCCCACTTGGCCCAAACTCCAACCAGTAGGATTGCTGGGACCCTCCTGTCTCTAGCCTCCACACCCCAGATAGGTGTCTTCTTTCCCAGCCCTCTACAAATTAGACTCTGGGGAGAGGGACCTCTTGGCACATGCCCCTAGAATGTTTCCTTCATTCCTCTCTCCCTCCACCTCAGTGGACAGAGAGACACTATCTCTTCTCTCAGAGGGACAGCCTTGCAAGCCAGCTTGCTTTCTCTCCTCCCCCTATTCCCAGCCTTCACCCCCAACCCCGCTCCCAGCTCTCTAGGTGCTAAGAATCTCTCTGCCTTGGCTCTCAGCTGAATGATTGAACACTTTATTTGCCAGGAAATGTCTTTACAGCTCTGCCCTCAGTAACTCACATTGCAGTGGTCTGTTGGGATGCGTATAATTCAGTGTTGAGAGGGCTTGGAGATCTGCAGCAAAAGGACCCTGCTTAAAATAAAATTGGTGAAATCCAGGGTTGGAGGAGATCAAAACAGTCTGGCTGAGAGGCTGTGCACGGAAGGAAGGGCCCTGCCCCAGCCACAGCTAATCTGGTGCTTCTCCACACTGGCTGCACATGAGAATCACCAGAGGAGCTGTAAAAATAATGATGCTCCAGCCCCACCACAGGTCAGTTAAATAAAGCATCAATATTTTTAAACTGCTCCCCTGATGATTTTAAAGTTCACCCAGGGATGAGATCAACAGGCTCAGCTATAGCTTCTGGGTATAGGGGGAGACAGGATGGGAAGATCCCTGGGCAAAGGGATGTTAAGTCACCACACACCTCTTCTTCAAGGCTGTGCAAATGCCCATGGCCAGAGAACAAGGGGACAGTGGTGTAATCTCTGAGCAAGTGTGCCAGGCCCTAAAGGAGAAGGGTGCTCTGGTGAAGCTGGTGTTCTGGAGGCAGAGTGGGGGTCACTGCTGCTCAGATGCCCCTAGAGGACCCAGAGAGAAGGGCACCACATAGCCTTGCCTTCCTGACAACACCCCCACAATGGTCTTTAACTTCACAATTCACAAAGACCCTGCTTCAATGGCACCTCGTATTCATTCACCAAGCAAAGACAGAATACCTACTGTGTGCTAGGCCTTGCTTCTGGGAATAGGAAGATGACATGCAGGGAGACTGCCCAGAGTTTCTCACAGACTGAGGGTGACCCTGGAATCATGCTCGTTTTACAATGCAGAAAGTACCATAGAAGGCCAGGAAGCCCAGTGGCTGGACTCTCAATCAACCTAGGATTCATCTAAAGGGACTTCAGATTTTTTGGGAGGAGGTGGCATTTGAGCTGATTTTTAAGAGGCATAGGGTTCCCTAGAAGCTTTCAGACTCTCACAGCCTCAGCAAATCTCTCCCATTTTCATGTGTGTGCTGCCCCTTTTCTCTACCAGGTACCACACAGCAGTTAGATATTTATGTGGGTGTAATTGCAAACAGAAGTGAGGTGCTTGTATATAAGAGGGGTGTTGTTTTAGTCAGCTTTTTTGCTGCTGTGACTAAAAGAATTAACCAGAACAATTTTAGAGGAGGAAAATTTTATTTGAGGACTCATGGTTTCAGAGGTCTTAATCTGTAGAATGCTGACTCCATTCCTCAGGGCTCAAGGTGAGGCAAAACATCATGGCAGAAGAGTGTGGCAGAGGGCTGCAGCTCACATAGTGATTAGGAAGCAGAGAGAGAGGTCTCCACTTGCCAGATACAAATATATACCCCAAAGCCATGCCCCCAATTCCGACCTCCTCCAGCTACATCCTACCACTTCAGTTACCACTCAGTTAATCCCTATCAGGGGATCCATTCACTGATTGGGTTAAGACTCTTACAACTCAATCCTCTGAACCTTCTTGCACTTTCTCACATGTGAGCTTTTGGAAGACAACTCACATCCAAACCATATCAGGTGTCTACCACCTTGGTAACCCCAGGGCCTAGCACAAACAACAGAGATACTGGGTGGTCGTTGAACTGAACTAAATACAATTATGTTTTGCACTTTTGTCGAGGAGGAAGCAGCAAAAGCTAGACCTTGTCAATAGCCGTATGCTTGGGCCCCCTGTGGGCCTGGACCCCTGCTCCTCTCTACTGTCCTGATTTGTGTGTACTCAGGCGCTAATGGGGAGAACACGGGGTAGCTGAGATGCCACATGGATAGGGACTGAAACTGGGGCCACTGTGGAGCCAGAAAGCGATCTCCAGGATGGGATGTGCAGCAATGGGCCCGAGACTTGGTATAAGATAAGGCTGAAGTCCAGGCGCCAACCCTACATGGAGGTCCAGGAGCTGAGGTGCCAAGGACAGTGTCCCCAGAGGATGTCTAATGGACAGGATGTCTGTGCATGAGGGGCCAGCACCAAATCCATGGATGTGCACAATTCCCAAGAGAGATAAGCAATAAAGAGAGAGAATGAGCAGGGACTAGAGGTGTTTTGTGAAGAAGAAAGGCTGAAAGGAGAAAAAGAGCATGTTTCCGTCTTGAAGTGGCATCAGGACTGCCTGGGGAGAGTTTTCAAACTGACCCAGGCTCATCTGTCCCAGAGATTATGATCTGCACAGGGGTCCAAGAGAGTATTTGCATGGGTTAATAAAAGAAATGAACACATGCATAAAGTACTTAGAAGGGCTCACATAAGCACTAAATAGGTATGAGCTATCTTATTCATTATTATCCAGTAAGTATACTGACTATCTACTCTTTGTGGCCTTGGAAAATATCAATACAGACTAACCAACATCTCTGCTCTCTTGGAGCTTAAACTTGTAAAGAGGGGATAAAAAGATTGAAACCAACAAATTCAGAAGTGCCATGCTCAGTATGTCTCTGAAGACTTGTCTGTTCTGCCCCTCAAATGCCCTCTTCTCCTATGCCCACTGCCCACTTCTGATTCAGGCCATCCCTGCTTATAGAGATGGCTCCAATCACTCCTTATTTTCTCTGCCTTCAGTCCTATAGTCTTGCATCTCCATGATGCAGCCAGAGGGACTGTCTAAAAGGCATATCTTCCTCCCCCGCTTCCAGTTCCCAAATCTCTTCTTCTAGCATTGCTGCCAGCAAGCAAAATATGACAACCAAACCAGGCTGGATTACATCTTGTGGGTTTCTTTCATCAACATCACACTTCATTGGGTTCATGTGCACGTTTCCAGAGATGTGGGTGTATATTGGACACCATCTAGTGGACAGTAGGGCAATTATTTCCAATCTATGGCTTGAACTTGTCAATCTTCCTAATTTCAAAGATTGGCTAACTAGCCAGATTTTAAAAGCAAAGATTACTCTTGTCCCCATAAAAAGATCAATATGGCAAAGGTGACTTATAGCCTGCTTCAGAAGCCACTGCCCTGCCAGTACACCAAAGGGATAGGATGGGAAGGATGGTATGATAGAGAAGGTCATCTTGGCTCTTGAGACCCTTCTGTCTGTGCCCTAGATGCCAGTTCCATGCTGTTAGGCAGTTTTGAGTTACTATGCCAAATACCTAAGATAATCAACTTCTAAGAGGAAAGGTTTATTTTGGCTTATAGTTTTAGAGGTTTCAGTCAGTTGGTCCTGTGCCTTTAGGCCTGTGGTGGCACATCATGGCCTGTGGTGAGTGGGGGAACAAAACTACCCACCTCATGGGTAGGATGTGAAAGAGAGGACCAAGGAACCAAGTTCCCATAATCCCTTTCACCTCCCCTAGGGAGGCTGTCCTTGACACCTCAGTTCCTGGCCCTCCATGTAGGGTTGGTGCCTAGACTTCAACTTTATCCCATACCAAGTCCTAGGCTTGTTGCTGTACATTCCCAGCTAGCCTCATGCCATCCTGAAAGTCACCTTCTCCTGGCTCCACAGTGGCCCCAGTTTCAGTCCCTATCCATGTGGCATCTCAGCTACCCTGTGTTCTCCCCACTAGTGCATACAGTACACACAAGTCAGAATAGTAGAGATGTGCAGGGATCCAATCCTAAAGGGGACCCAACCAGGTGGCACATCACCAGTGGCCTAAATTCCTCCTTCTAGGACCCACCTCTTAAAGGATCCATCAACTCCCAATAGCACCATACTGGTGACAAAGCTTTTAAAACATGGACCTTTGGGGGATATCCCAATTCTCTCAGGCAACTTCTTTCTCTATACTTTCAGATTCTCAGTTGACTTCCCAACTTCTCTCCTAAAAAAGACAACACCCTGCCCTATAGATTCCAAATTCATGTCTACGAAGCATTTTTATGTCCCATGGTAAATTAATAAATTGGTGTTCTGATTTTGTTTTCCTTTTTTCTCTCTCTCTTTTCTTTTTTTGGCTGTGCTAGCAATTGAAACCAGAGTCTTGCATACCAAGCTACATCCCTAGCTTTTTAAATTTAATTTTATTTTATAATTTTGAGAGAGATCTTGCTAAGTTGCAAGACTGGCATTGAACTTGTGATCCTTCTGCCTCAGCCTTCTGAATCACTGGGATGATAGGTGTGCACAACCACGCCCAACTTGGTGTTCTGATTTTTATGAATCTCGCAATTGGTTCCCAACTGATTATTTTTTTAGATATATGGACAAAATTGAGTTATAAGACTACAAAGCCAGCCAGCACTTGGGGAGGCTGAGACAGGAGAATCACGAGTTCAAAGCCAGCCTCTGCAATGGTGAGGTGCTAAGCAACTCAGTGAGACCCTGTCTCTACATAAAACACAAAATAGGGCTGGGGATGTGGCTCAGTGGTCGAGTGCCCCTGCGTTCAATCCCTGGTACAAAAAAAAAAAAAAAAAAAGGACTACAAAGCTAAGGATCATAGTCTAGAACATGGTGAGCCCATCAAGGTAAGGCACCTACGCATGCCCCTTCTGACACCAGCCAACTGGCTCACCTGTGAAATGGCCATCTTGTCATCACAACAGTCAAATCTCAAGAACCTGAGTTCAGAGCATGGGCTCTTTTCAGGCCAGCAAGTTCTGCCAGAAGGCATTCATTCAAGAAGTATTTATTGGGCTCTTTTGGGCCAAACTAAAGGCTTACTGTGTATCATCTTTAATTTTCACAGTGACATAGATCGATTTTACACATGAGCAGATAGACCTAGAGAGGACATTGCTCATAGACACAGAGCTAGCAAGAGGCAGGGCCAAGTTTCAAACCCAGGTCTTCCTGGGACTTCTCAACCTGGACAATTTAACTACCATTCCTCACATGACTCTGGAAAGAGGATGTAGGCCATCTATAAGGGACCCAGTCAAAAGCTTTCTTTCTGGGAGACCAACCACGCATGCACAGAGGAAGAGACCGTGCTGCAGCCCCCCATCTACCAACCAGTGGCTGTCTCTGCCTACATCTGTCTAGAGTCAACAACCAGGACCAGAAAGATCATCCCCAAGGTCCCTGCAAGCCCGGCTACACCGGAGGTGAGGTATTGGTAATTTGAAAAAACACTACAAGATTATAGGGTAGAAACTGTAATACCTCAGATCAGAGGCAGAGAGGAAGATACATGGACAACATTAAAATACAAGAGAAGAAAATGCCCCAAACAAACCAAGATGCTACAAAAATAGAATCCATTGACAGCACAGTAGATAAAATGTCAGAGAAGGAGTTCAGAATGTACATAATTAAAATGATCTGTGAAGCACAGAATAATATAAGAAAGCAAATACAGGGAGCAAAAGGTTACTTCAAGAAAGAGATAGAGACTTTGAAAAAGAACCAAGCAGACATCCTTGAAATGAAGGAAACAATAAACCAAATAAAAAATTCAATAGAAGGGCTGGGATTGTGGCTCAGTGGTAGAGTGCTTGCCTCGCATGCGTGAGGCACTGGGTTCGATCCTCAGCACCACATAAAAATAAATAAAGATATTGTGTCTATCTACAACTAAAAAAAATATTTTAAAAAATTCAATAGAAAGCATCACCAACACACTAGAGAACTTAGAAGACAGAACTTCAGACAATGAAGACAAAATATATAATCTTGAAAATAAAGTTGACCACACCATGAAGATGATAAGAAACCCTAAACAGAACATCCAGAAATTATGGAATAACATGAAAAGACCAAATCTAAGAATTATTGGGATAGAGAAAGGCACAGTGGTACAAACCAAAGGAATGCACAATTTCTTCAATGAGATAATATCAGAATATTTCCCAAACATGAAGAATGAATTGGAAAATCAAATACAAGAGGCTTAAAGGACACCAAATGTACAAAACTACAACAGATTCACACCAAGGCACACGATAATGAAAATAAAATGCCTACCATACACAATAAGGATAGAATTTTAAAAGCTGCAAGAGAGAAGGCATAGATTATATACAGGGGGAAATCAATTCAAATTTCAGCAGATTTCTCAACCCAGACCTTCAAAGCCAGGAGATCCTGGAACAACATGTAACAAGCTCTGAAAGAAAATGGGTGCTAACCAAGAGTCTTATATCCAGCAAAATTAAGCTTCAGATTTGATGATGAAATAAAAATCTTCCATGATAAACAAAAGTTAAAAGAATTTAGAGCAAGGAAGCCTGCACTAGAGAATGATCTTGGCAAACTATTCCAAGAGAAGGAAATGAAAACAACAACGAAAATCAGCAAAGGGAGCAACTACACTAAAGGAAAAGCCAATCAAAGGAGAAACCAAGTCAAGTTAAAAACCAAAAATAAACTAAAATGAATGGAATACAAGCCACATTTCAATAATAACTCTGAACATTAATGGCCTAAACTCATCAATTAAAAGACATAGACTGAGCCAGGCGCGGTGGCACAAGCCTGTAATCCTAGCACTTAGGGAGGCTGAGACAGGAGAATTGCGAGTTCAAAGCCAGCCTCAGCAACAGTAAGGCGCTAAGCAATTCAGTGAGACCCTGTCTCTACATAAAACACAAAATAGGGATGGGGATGTGGCTCAGTGGTCAAGTGCTCCTGAGTTTAATCCCTGGTACCAAAAAAAAAAGACATAGACTGGCAGATTGAATTTTAAAAAGACTCAAATTGTGGAATTCACATGGATGTTGGCTCAGAGCTATGCCTACAATGGAGAGAAGGACGGTTAGGAACATCAGCTAAAGATAAAAATTTGTTACTGTGCTATCCAGTGAATTTCTTATCCTTATCATTCTATAGCTATATAAGTAAGGCAATTATTTTTCTTTCTTCTTCCAAATTTTTTTTTGTTTTTAGTTTTCTGTAATTTGGTTATGAGATGACTAGGTATTACTTTATTTAACTACCTATTTATATTTGGTACTTATCCTACTTGATATTCTCTCAAAATCTGTGCTTTTTATCTCATCTTAGTTTTTGAAAAATTTTCAGATAGTTTTACTTCAAATATTTTTTCTGCCCTGTTTTTCTTTCTTCTTTTTGTATTTTAATTATTTGTGCTTTATTTTTTTATATTGTCTCACAGTTCTTGGGTTGCTTTTATTTCCTTTGTATTTTTGTCTGGGAAATTTTTAATTAACTTATCATCAAGATCATGGTTTCTTTCCTTGGCCATAATTTAATTGATGGCATCAGAAGTCATTCTTCCTTTCTATTTCAGCGTGTTTGATTTCTAGAATTTTGTTTTGATTCTTAAAGTTTCCATTTTCCCTAACATAGTTTCTAAGTTTTTGCATGCTGTATACTTTTTTCCCATTAGAGTATTTAACATATTAATTATAATTACTTTAGTTTTTTTAATTTGGCAATTCAAACATGTATGATATATTTGAGTCTGATTTTTATCTTCAGACTACACTTTAGCATGCCTTCTGGCCTGTCTTGTAATTTTTTGTTGAAATCCAGGTATGTTTTATTAAATAATAAAAATGAGGTAAATAGGCCACTGATAGGAGTATTTATTTTATCTGGTGAGGACTTGTCTGGTGTTTAATGCTTGCTTGCAGGTAAAGGTACCAGAGGCTTTAAGTTTTCATCATGTACTTTTTTTTATCTCACTGTTTGAGTTTCCTTAAACACTACTTCAGGAACTAAGAATCTGTGTATTACAACTCTTTTAGCTGTAACTGATTGTTATTATACCAGATCCTTGCTGTTGTGCAGGTCAGATATAGGTCAAAGGAGTTTTTTCTAATCCTATCCAATTTTTAAGTGGGTCTGTATCTGAGGAATATGACTTTCACAAGTGTTTCATCAACATGTACCACTCCCACTGGCACTCTTACTCCCATCTCTGACTGCAATATTCCCAATATTTTTCCTTGAAACTTTGTCCTTAATTGACTTCGTTTTTAATTCACAACCTAATTTTATCAGAGACATGAGGTCTTTTTGGAATCTTCTGCGGGAAACTGGTAGGGTATCTGGAAGGAAAACCATGGAACTGTGAGGGTTTCCCTAAGTCTACAGGACCCCTAAGTTTCCTTAATCTCAAATTAGCCCATATTCTGTCTCCAGCTATTCTTCAAGATTATATATACCAGTTGACAATTCTAGCAGTACATTGTTGGTTTCAAGAAACGTAATTTGATTTTCATTTTTGGTACTGTAAGGATAAGATCGATGACTTTTGATTACTTAACATATCAGATAAAACATAAAGTCAGTTTCCTAATTTTAAAAAATGTTTTAAACTTGTTTAATTTTATTCATTCTTTCCATTTCTACACTTTTTTTTCTTTTCTGATTTTCTTTTCACTGTATCATCCATTTTATTTGGGAAATGCTTTTGTTGAACACAGAAAACCAATGTGATTAATTCTATTTCATGTTTTGAATATTATTCCTACATCTTCTGTAGACTGTTTTTAATTTCTTTATATAGAATGATGTATACAATTTTCATATATTGAGTAGTTTTATGTATTAAATAGTTTATACTTTATCAGATCTACATTATATTATTTCTACTCATTTTTTCTTAAACAATATTCATAGATTCTAAAAAAAGAAAAACTTTCTTTCTCCCTTACTTTCTGAGAAAATTATATGCTGTACTTATTAAAGGGCTAGCTCTGCGATCTCCCAGGGGCAACAGCTCTGTCCTTGCTTTTAACAAGAACCTATAAATGATGAACCCCAAAGAATCTTCCCACTAATAGACATTGGTGAATGCTGAGCATGATCCATTAGTAATCTATACTTTGGGGGTGGCAGGAAGAGTATCAACCTATTAAACCTTTAAGGATGCTCAAAAAGAAGTGAGCCTATGAGAGACACACAGTTCCCCTTGGACCAAGGACACCTGTTCTTCTAAGGAGTTTCCTTCAGTCAGCAGATAGGCAGTGAAATGGATCATCATTTCAAACCCTAGAAGACTTACTTATTACCTGTGCAGTCAGACTGTCCAAAGGCCATGGGCTCTTCAACACGTTGCTTCCCACCTCCAAGACCCAGGTCAGAAATGCCGGAGAGTGTTCATCTGGGCTTTGTTGTTGTTTTGAAATTTTTTATTATGAAACATGAATATATCATATACAACCTTTTAAAAGAACAATAATAAAATAGTCACACATTCATCATCTAACTTAAAAATGGAATAATACCAGCTGGGCGCAGTGGCGCAAGCCTGTCATCCCAGCACTTAGGGAGGCTGAGACAGGAGAATCGCAAGTTCAAAGCCAGCCTCAGCAAGAGCGAGGCACTAAGCAACTCAGTGAGACCCTGTGTCTACATAAAACACAAAATAGGGCTGGGGATGTGGCTCAGTGGTCGAGAGCCCCTGAGTTCAATCCCCAGTACCAAAAAAAAAAAAAATGGAATAATACCAATAACTTTGAAGCTCCTGAGTTTTCATCCCAGCTTTATTTCCTCTAATCCCCCCAAAAATAACCACTATTTGAAAGTGTATCAACAATTTTGTGCCGTGTGTGTGTGTGTGTGTGTGTGTGTGGTGCCAAAGATTGAGTCCAGAGGCACTTACCCATTAAGCCATATCACCAATCTTTTTAAAAAAAGAAAAAAAAATTTTTTTTGAGACAGCGTCTTGCTTAGTTGCTTAGGGCCTCGCTAAGTTGCTGAGGCTGGCTTTGAAATTGTGATCCTCCTATCTCAGCCTCCTGATCCACTGGGATTACAGTTGTGCACCACCATGCCTGGCTTTGTGTCTTTCTTTCTTTCTTTTTTTTTTTTTTAATGTTGTTTTTTTTTTAGTTGTAGGTGACAGAATATCTTTATTTTATTTTTATGTGGTGCTGAGGATCGAACCCAGTGCCTTATGAGTGCTAGGCGAGCACGCTACCACTGCGCCATAATCCCAGCCCCCTTTGTGTCTTTCTTTAATGAATTATATGTATGCATACAATTGAACCAATGTATTATTTAGTTTTTCTTGGCTTTGGATTTTGTATAAATGGACCCATACTAAGTGAATTATTCTTAACTTTTTTCACTTTACACTATGTTTTTGAAATTCATACATATTGATATATGAGCTATATTTCATTCATTTGCACTGATGTGTAGTGGTCCATTGAATGAGTATACTGCAGTATATTTATCTATTTTACCATTTATGAATATCTGTATCATTTCTATTTGGAGCTCTTATGAATAATCCTGCTATGAACAAATTTATAATCTTCCTATTTTCCTAGTACCCATGAGCAAGAGTTCTCCCAGAGGATACCCAGGTCTGCAATTACAGGTCAAAGGAGATGTCAAGTTCAAATTTATTAGGCAATGGATGACTATGATTTTATGCTGTCCTGGGGGTCTATATGGGTCAATTGCCATTGCTCATGTATTTTGCAAACATTTATTGACTTCTTTTTGCACCAAACACTGTGCTAGGTACTAGAATTCAGAGCTGAACAAGATACTGCCTTTGTCCTCAAGAAGTTCACAAGTTAAATGGTGCAATGAACTGAATGTTTATAGTCCTTCAAAATTCACTTATTGAATTTCTAATCCTAAAGTATTAGGAGGTAGGGATTTGAGGAAGTGATTAGGTCATGAAGGCAGAGCCCTTATCAATGGGATTAGTGCCCTAAAAAAGAGATCCCAGAAACTTCCTCGTCCTTTCTATTATGTGACATTATGGTGTGGTGACCATTCGTGGGGAAGCAGACCCTCACCAGACACCAAATCTGCTGGCACCTTGATCTCGGACTTTTCAGCTTCTGGACTGTGAAAAATAAGTTTCTATTGTTTATAAGCCACCCAGTCTATGGTATTTTGTTATAGCAGCCCAAGCAGACCAAGCCAGATGGGAAAGCCAGATATGTAAGCAGATTATTATAAAACAGTATTTAGCACATGGTGGAAGAACATCTATGAAGTTTAGACTAGGCTGAGGGCAGAATGCCAATCTGCTGTCTTGGTTTTTTAAATATAGTTAAGAACCTTCTCTCAGTCAGCTTTGAAAGAAAGGCCTTTTGGACAGTCCTCAGGACACTGATTCTCCTTCCTGATTCCGGAGAGGGACCTTGCTCTCCATGACCCATCTGTGGTATAATCAAAATGACCAAGCATATCTTGAGGTGACCGGGCTTTATGAGTGTGAATCATCCCTGACTAGCTGCTTCTTGCCACTTTCTTACACCCCCGTCCACTTGCTCATCTCACCAGTATAGAATGCTCCTTCCCAGAACACTAGCCATGGCTCATAAATTTATCATGTCCCTATTGGGGCACAGTGAAAAAATCACAGCCCACGGCTGCGTTCTCCCTACTCTGCCACGCAGTAGCTGGTAACCTTTGGAAAATCAATTGCCTCTGGCCTCAGCAGCAAATCTGGAACACCAGGCAGGTCCCTATGATTCCCCCTGTTCTAAAACTCCTGGGGGTTTGCTGCATGTAATTGTGTTTAAGGAACTAAATACAACTCAATTATTTCTCAATATGTCAAGTAAATCATACCACAATAATGTTCTGTAATTCAAAAAACCATCAAAACTTAAAACATGAAATTATTTACATTTATTTAGTTCTAGCTGAATTTTCTGCCTCTGAAATTATAGAGAAAGGAGAATTGGAATTTTGATGCTTTTTTTTTTTTTTTTTTTTTAATATTTTTTTAATTGTAGATGGACACAATGTCTTTATTTTATTGCCTTGTATGTGGTGCTGAGGATCGAACCCAGGGCCTCACGCATGCGAGGCAAGCGCTCTACCGCTGAGCTACAATCCCAGCCCTTGATGCTTTTTTTTTTAAAGGAAGTGTTATTGAAAAATAAATCATAACAACTAAAAAGTGCCTGTGTGAATACAGATAGGAAATCTATGCCCCAGCCGGGTGTAGTGGTGCACGCCTATAATCCCAACTACTTGGGAGGATCACAAATTTGAGGACAGCATAGGCAATTTAGCAAAACTCCATCTCAAAAGTTAAAAAAAAATTAAAATGAAAAGGACTGGGGATGCAGCTCAGTGGTAAAGCACTCCTAGGTTCAAAAATTTTTTAAAAATGGAAATCAGATTAGAATTATGTAACAATTTCCAACAACTCTGTTTCATAAACATAAAGATTCCCAGCTGGGTTGTAATGTAACCGGTTTGGTGAAACTATTTCCCTTTTGGATTGGTGAGCCATCTGCAGTTTTGTTTGTGTGTTTTAATTTGGGCTATCTGCCCCTCCCATCTCTTTTCTCTCCTCCTTTAACAGAATCTCTATCTCATATGGCTTTGCTTTCATTTGAGAAATGAAATTTCTTACATTTCCACTTACATTTCCATTTCAGCAGTAGCCCGACCTTCAGCTCAAGCTGTGAGCTCCAGGCATTTCTTCCCAGGGTGGCTGGTGCCACCACAAGGAAGCCCCATTCTGGACAGAAAATTGGCATCCAGGACAATTGCAAAGGCTTGGAAAGGAACATCATTTTCAGAGGCAGTTGTGAGTTTTATTATGTTGGCCTTGCGTTTTAAAATAACTGAGCTTGTTTGCTCTGTAAGAAATGTACTCAGTGGATACTGGTCTTGTGGGCAGAGCTGCTGTGGTGCCCAAGCAGAGTCCCCTCTCCCGTCTCTGCCCCACAGAGCCTGCAGCAGAGCACTATGCAGATAGCAGGGACTCGGCCAGCACTGGATAAACTGGATCAACCTGATAATGGTGGCATGACACCATGTATCCCACTGTTCATCATGCCTTGTTGGACTTGCCCCCCCATTTTGAAAAACAAGTTTTAAAAAAATTCTTTGTACATATATAAGGGGACAAATAGATGAGGATGGTGGGAACACAAAGTGAAAATAATTCTATAAAATGTGAGTCCATGGGCCAGGCAGGGTGGCACACACCTGTAACCCCAGCACTTAGGGAGGCTGAGACAGGAGAATCGCGAGTTCAAAGCCAGCCTCAGCAACAGCGAGGCACTAAGCAACTCAGTAAGACCCTGTCTCTAAACACAAAATAGGGCTGGGTATGTAACTCAGTGGTCCAGTACCCCAGAGTTCAATCCCTGGTACCAAAAAAAATTGAGTCCATGGTACTGACTCCCCACATACTCTCTTTGCCCAGAAGCAATCTGCCTATAGTCCTACCTGGCCTGAGAGGACAGGAAATGTCACATCCCTTAACAAACTGAGGCAGAGTATCAAAGAAAAGTCAATAGGTTGCTAACAGCTAACTTCCAGATAGCTCTTTCCCTCTCAACCAGTTGCTAACACCACTGGGGATGGGGATCCCACTTCCCAACATAAATGATTACCCCTAGGCTCCTCCTTCCTGCCCTTAGGCACGTACAAGGAGAAGAAAGAAAAAGTGGAGGGGGATTCTGGGGTCTATAAAAGAGCAAGACACACCTCCTCCCACAGGCACCCACTTCTCTCCAGAGAAGTCTATCTCTATCTCTTTCTTAACTAAAATTTTCTTTCTACACTTTCCTCGGAGTTTGTTTGGGTGTTTAATCTTCAATAACAAGAAAACAAGGACCTGATCCTGATCTCCAGGACCAGCATTACATATTTAGATATCATGAGTGATTCATTCATTCACTCAACAAATGTTTACCAAGTACCTACCATGTACCAGGTCCTAGGCAAAATGTTAAGAATACAAAAGAATTTACATGCTAACACTTAACCTATATTGCAGAATAGGACAGCTATGCTCTTCATTTTTGTTTCATTCACTCATTCAATTATCAGGAAATGAGGGTATAAAATGAGTAAGACTCTCAAGAAGAAGGTGCTGGTCCTCTAAGAATATATAATAGAGTAAGAAATGCAATTGTCATGGTAAGGGGCTGCCTTTATTTATTGTTCATTTATTTTCTGGAGAAGCTGTTTTCTCTAAGTTGTCTGTCCCAGGTGTCCCTTTGGAGGAGATCTATGTTCAAATATTGTCAATCTCTTTAAAAAAATAGAGCCCCACTACCCCTAGTTGAAATGTAATTTCACAAAGTACTGCTTGGCATGCAGAGCTGCCATGAAAGCAAAACTGCCAGAAGGTCAGGGAGACTCTTGAGAGAAAAGGACGGGGCTCAGACCTCCCCTCCCCACCCACCAAAACTTCTCTGACTTATTGAGATGGTTCCTTCTGATGTCATGGTCAGCAATGAACACAAGGATAGTCTGGATCTCAAATGTCTCCCAAAGTTCCATGTGTTGAAGGACTGGTCCCAAGCTCAGCCCTATTGGGAGGTAGTAGTGTTATGGGCCAGGCTGTATGGGCCATGACCAAACAGACTCCATTTTACCCTGAAACTCCTTGTCATATAAGAAATGTTTCTCCCATGAGAAAACTCCACCTCTGCCATCCCGATCCTGTTTAGCACACCCTACATAGAAACGCAAAATGTTTCTGTTCTTCTTATACAATATAAAATTTTTCTCTTTTTGGTTCCCATTTTTCTTGGACAATGTACCCTATCAGAAAATGATTGTCTAGACGTTAGTAACCATTCTTTAACTTGTGTTCAACTAGGGTCATTTTGACCCGCTTCTCCTTCTGCTTATGATTTTTAGATCTCAGGATATTTATTTATGGTCTCAAATCACAGCAACAGGCACTTATGATTAATGTACTAACATGCTTCACTTACGATATAAAAGGTGTACTCAGACCCCTGGAGTGGGTCAAAGGGTGTAGACTTGCAGCCTGCCCCTTGGCCTGCCAGCTGGTGAATCCAGACAGCCAGCTGGTAAATAAAGATGGTTCCGTCTCCTGCTTTAAGATTGGCTTGGTTGGGGGTGCTGGAGTTATGGCTCAGTGGTAAAGCGCTTGCCTAGTATGTGTGAGGCACTGGGTTCAGCACCACATATAAATAAATGAATAAAATAAAGGTTCATCAACATCTAAAATAAATACTTTAAAAATACATTGCATTTTAAGAAAAGGAAAAAAAAGAAAAGATTGGGTGATTTATTGCAATCTAGCCATAACATTTTGGAGGCCCCAGTGAGACGATCACCAGAGTCAAGGCTGTGGCTGTTGGGCACACCAGAGTCCTAGATCCTCTGATGCAGAGAAAGGCACCCTCCCTCTCTAGTTGTGGGAGTTCTCCTGCAGTGACCGATTTGAGCCTGCCCATAGAAGTTCCGAGGTGACTCACATCTGTAAATCCAGAGTCTTTGAAGGAGGACAGAACTGCATTGTGTTTGGAGGTACCTCATTTTTTCTCTCTGTTTCACCTGAATGTAAAGCCTTAGAGTTCCGAGCACCTGACTGTAAATCTTTCTAAGTGTATCAGGGGCTGTCCTCTTGGGTTGTATCAAGTGCTTGATTGTGAAGCCCAAAGGATATCAAGTGAAGGAGAGGCCTTGGTCAAGGCCCAATAGCTCCGGAAAATAGACCATGACTGGAGGCTGGGATTATGTGGAGGAGAGAGTGCCTGTCTTCTGTTTTTATCTTATCCTGTTTGTTGTTTGTTATTGTTTGTTCCCCTTTGTTTATGTTAATCTCCATTTCAGTTTGTTTCTAACATTTTTATTTCTCAACTGTTTGCCCTAGCAAGCCAAAGTTCTTGTCTCTCACCTTACTTTTATTTCTGCATATTGGTTTAATTGTTAACTTGTCATGGGAAACCTAATCCAAACCTGGCCTGATTACCAACCTGGGGGGAATAAATGACTAAAAGACCCTCGCTCTCTAAGCTTACACTAAAATGTAAATGGCTGCCAACAGGACTAAAAAAAAATAAATGTCAGTTTAATTTCTCCCTGGCTGCAGCACAGGACTTTCTCTCTCACTCTCTCCTTTTCTCTTTTTCTCACTTTCTCATGCTGCTTTACTTTCACTTCTTCTCTCTTTCTCACTCTCTCATGCTGCTTTCTTATGCTGATTTACTAAAATAATTAATGGCCATATCATTTTGTCTAGGAAAATTTGATTTCTGTCTCTCAGTGAGCCCCAGATATTCACAGAAAACTCCAAAACCTTAAAGGATTTGCAGGCATGAATAACTTCCAACTATTGGAGGTGAACCAAAAGGTTTTTAATTGTGACAGTCCAGCTGATAAAGGTTTCTCAAAACACCAGGCTAAAATTTTGGTGGACACTATCCAAGAGATCAAAAAAACTAGTTTAGAACAGGACCCTAACCTAAAGGAGACGGCTGTCCAAAGGAGAAATTTCTTCAGGGAGGGATGGGTCCCTGGCCTTTGTCTATATTCCCTTAACTCTTTTCACCTCTGATGAATGGGACCACATCAGGACAGAGGCATGGAAGGCTTTTAAAATTCTATAATTTTTGAGTTCATAATTTTGACCTTGTGTGCCTAGGTTAATGTTTTTGGTTGTTTTGTTTTGTTTTGTTCTCTGATTAGACCTATTTTGTCCGACTATACAGTTTTTTTTTTACACTCTGCTTTGTTCAAAGGCCAATTTACTGGGGTTACCTCTCAATCTAACAAGTTTTAAAAATAAGCTACAAGGCCTTTATTTGTCTGTTTTGTGTACACTGGTATATTGTCATGTCTACATATGTCTGGTACCAAAATTAACATATGAGCTCATAAACTAAAATTTTTAAAAAACAATGGATCCAAATATCTTTGGTTCACATGATTTAAAGGGTTCAGTTTAAATTGTGTAAACAGATAAAATGTTAATGTCTATAAAATATCTATTATCCATTGTTTCTAGGGTTTTTCTTCAGCAGGAAAGAGATAGCTAATGTTGTTCAATACACATGTCTGATATCTTGGTTTTTAAAAAATAAGTAAATTACATTTAACCTATTTGAGATTAATCATAAATGTGTTTGTTAGAGACATCTGATTGGCTTACAGAGTAAAAATGCTAACTGTTAAATATAACATCAAATATTCTTAACTCCTTGAATTCCATAGGGTAATATACTTAAGCTTTATTGGTGTTTTCATAAATTGTTCAATAAAAAAGGGGTTTAAAATTACTTTGTGTCATCACTAAAAACAAGGTTACTAAGAGTTAAAAGTCCCAACAGGTATAGTTCTATATACAAAGCATCCAAAAGTTTCAACTACATTTCAATTAGAATCCTGTAAATAACAAAATATTTCTTCTTATTAAAATGGAGTGATTTGTCTAAATTCAGAAATTTACAAGGGTTGTTTCATAAGTAACTTTTAAAAGGTCAACAGATAGGAAAGAAAATAATAAGTTTCTAGGTATATTTAGTAAAAAAAATTTCTAGGTAAGAAAGTCTATGAGGTAAAGTTGTAATACATCTAAGTAAACAACCAGAGTCTAATTAAGTGATAAAAAGGTCTATATAAATGAAGGGTAAATTTTTAAATGTTTGTGTATAACTAAGTTGGTTTATTTAAAAAAAAAAAACTACCCCATTCACAATAGCCTCAAAAAAATAAAAGAAAATACTTGGAAATCAATCTAACAAAAGAGGTGAAAGACCTATACAATGAAAACTATAGAACACTAAAGAAAGACAATAAAGAAGACCTTAGAAGAAAGGTCTAGAAGGATAGAAGGATCTCCCATGTTCTTGGATAAGAAGAATTAATATTGGCAAAATGGCCATACTACCAAAAGCACTATGCAGATTCAATGCAATTCCAATTAAAATCCCAACAACATTCCTCATAGGAATAGAAAAGGCAATCATGAAATTCATTTGGAAAAATAGGAGACCCAAAATATCCAAAGCAATCCTTAGCAAGAAGACTAAAGCAGGGGGCATCACAATACCAGATCTTAAACAATACTACAGAGCTATAGTAACAAAAACAGCATGGTATTGGCACCAAAATAGACATATAGACCAATGGTACAGAATAGAAGGCACAAAGACAAACCCACATAAATAGAGTTATCTCATACTAGACAAAGGTGCTAAAAACATACATTGGAGAAAAAATAGCCTCTTCAACAAATGGTGATGGGAAAACTGGAAATCCATATGCAATAAAACAAAATTAAACCACTATCTCTCACCATGCACAATGCTCAACTCAAAGTGGATCAAGGACCTAGGAATTAGACCAGAGACCCTGAACCTAATAGAAGAAAAAGTAGGTCTAAATCATCATCATGTCTAATTAGGTCTTGACTTCCTTAACTAGACTCCAAAATGCAAGAAATAAAATCAAGAATTAATAAGTGGAATGGATTCAAACTAAAAAGCTTCTTCTCAGCAAAGGAAACAATCACATGAAAAGAATGCCCACAGAGTGGGAGAACATCTTTAGTACATGCACATCAGATAGAGCACTAACCTCTAGGATATATAAACAACTCAAAAAACTTAACACCAAAAAGCAAATAACCCAATCAATAAATGGGCTAAAGAACTGAACAGATACTTCTCAGAAGAAGATATACAATTGATCAATAAATACATGCAGAAATGTTCAACTTCTCTAGTAATTAGATAAATGCAAATCAAAACTACTCTAACATTTCATCTCACTCCAGTCAGAATTATTAATAATACAAGCAATAATAAGTGTTGGCAATGATTTGGAGAAAAAGGTACATTTGTACATAGCTGGTGGCACTGCAAATTGGTGCAACCACTATGAAAGACAGTATGGAGATTCCTTAGAAAACTAGGAATAGAGCCACCATTTGACCCAGCTACTCCCATTCCTCAGTCTATACTTAAAGGACTTAAAAACAGCATACTATAGTGATGCAGCCGCATCAACGTCCATAGCAGCTCAATTCACAATAGCTAAACTGTGGAACCAACCTAGACGCATCTTCAACAGATAAATGGATAAAGAAACTGTGGCACATATACACAATGGAATATTAACTCAGCATTAAAAGAGAATAAAATTATGGCATTTGCAGGTAAATGAATGGAGTTGGAGAATATCATGCTAAGCAAAGTAAGCCAATCTCCAAAACAACAAAGACTGAATGTTCACTATTATAAGTGGATGCTGATCCATAATGGGGGGAGTAGGGGGATGGGGAGAATGGAGGAACTTTGGGCAAAGGGAGGGAGGGATGGGAAGGGGGCTTCGGGGTAGGAAAGATCTTGAATGAGATGAAACATCATTACCCTAGGTATATGTTTGATTGCACATGTGGTCCAACTCTACATTCTATACAACCCAGAGAAATGAAAAGTTGTGCTCCATTTGTGTACAATGAATTGAAATGTATTCTGCTATCATGTATAAGTAACTAGAACAAATACAAAGTAAATAAATAAATAACACAGTTAAAGCTATTCAAGATAAAATCAAATATGAATGTACTGATATAAACCAAAGTTTGAGCTATACGTTAAAATGACAAGGATTTCTTAAAACACTAATTTACTCCTAACATTGTATCTGTTAAGTTTTATTCTCTAGAACAACTAGTCTTAAAGAAATTAGGGTTTGTACGACTCTGGTTAAATAGCAATTGTTATTTTAGAGTATTTTACTACATTACGAAGTCTAAATTTTTCTTTAAAAGCTAAACTTGGTTAATATAAAAACATCAATGTACTACTACTCTTCTTTGTATATTAAATGTGTTCAGATTTTCCAGGTATATAACTCTTTAAAAGTAAAAGGTTTAAAGGAATATTTTATCAAGCTGGTGTTCTCCAAACTAAAGTTGTCTGTAATGGTAATTTTAGATTCATAAGGATAACAAATTTTATTAGGAATTTTTTTATATCATTTAATGTTCTGTAACCAAACTTAAACCTTATGTTATCTTGTACACTGAGATATAAAAATATAAAGGTACTTCTAAAAGATAATGAGAGGAGCCTTATCAGTTTAAAGATTAATATTGAGAAATATTTTGCAACTTTTTTTTCACACAAAAAGAGTTAAAGGTTCTCAGCCTTTCCTTGATTCATGTTTTAGATATAATGTCATATTGTGTTATCTAACATTCATATAGATTCAAAAAAAAATATGTAAACTTTATAAAATGATATTTAAAAAGAAAGACAAAGATCAGCTTCAGAACTAGAACACCTAAAAAGCCCCACCTTACCTGAGATAAGGCTCTGCATCTCACCATACCACATGTTGGAACTGGCTCCAAAAATAGGCCAGACTTCAGATCATTTAAAATTGTATTCAAAACATTGATTTTTATTGTAAAGATTACTACGATCTCAAACACTTCAAAATTATGTACAAACTAAATATGTTTTTACTCTTGTTAATTTATTTTAAAATATTCCTTGTAAACTTTAACTACTACGTGTTAGTTCCTTACAAAAGTACAAATTCCAATATAACAACCCCAGTAAATTTGAGATATTAAACCATCATCTATAGACAGAAAATAAAAGGGGTAAAAATAACTATGAAGCTATAAAATTAAAGTTAAAGCTCAGTACTCTTACTTTAAGACTGGTGAGATTGACTTGATGGATGTTTAATATCAAGGCTTAAAGATGAAGGCTAAAATAAAGGGGCCAACAAAACCAATATTTGGCTCTTGCCCTCTGGGTCAGCTTGAGCCCAGAGAAAAAGGGGACGAGCACTACAACTCTGAGTCACATGACCTCCCAATCAGGGAGATTACTGGAACTCTAAAAAGAAAGCCAGTTAGTGGACATACTACAAAAGAGGAGGGTCATTGGAAAAGTGAGACATCCTTGATGCTTCCAAGGGAAGCCACATGGTCAGCAAGACCTTGACCCATCCTAGTGTAGATGGCACTAGTGGAGCTAAAAGGCTACTCATAAGTTCCCCCAAGAGTAACCTGCAAGGGAACTCTGCTGTCTATTAACAATAGATAGGAACAAGGTCAGTTTGATGAGCTTGATCTTAAACACCTAGCAAAAGCTGTTAAAACAAAAATGCAGCCATTCCTGGACATTAAAAAATTATTTTAATATAACTTAAGATGTACACTTGTGTTAGCCCCGCCCCCCCAAGAATAAGTAAGACTGAAGGCTACAGAAGAGAGATTCTTAGGCAGAAATGCCTAAAAAATATCAAAAGAAACTGCCACTTTTGGAGGCTGAGACAGGAGAATTGCCAGTTAAAAGCCAGCCTTAGCAATGGCAAGGAGCTAAGCAACTCAGTGAGACCCTGTCTCTAAATAAAACACAAAATAGTGCTGGGGATGTGGCTCAGTGATTGAGTACCCCAAGTTCAATCCCTAGTACCAAAAAAAGAAAAAAGAAAAGAAAAAAAACTGTCAGAGTCAGAAGTTTTTAGTAAGTTTAAGGCTTATAGATCTCCCTAACCTCCTACACAGGTAGGCTTAAACAATGCTCGCTAATATAATTATCTAGCCCTAGAGACAAAGATAAAGGGATCTATACTAAACACAGGTCATGCCAATAAAAAGATATTTTACAAAAATCAGATGACAATTAGGTAAGTTAACTAAATGTTGTGTTTACATTCTTGATAACTCTGGCAATGTTAAAGATTCACATTCCCAAATAAAGGCTTTATTAGACTTCATTAGACCTTGTTATGGGGACAGCTTCTCAGCTCTTCTACCTCCTGGTAATAGATTATTGATTTTTATCATCTTCATGATGTTCATTGACATGTTCCATATGCTGTAACATTTACTTTGTATTAATCTTATTTCGTTACTCATGTCTTTTTGTTTTTCTCATAAAAGCATCCACCCCTAGATGACTTTACAACCTGTTCTTCCTGAACCAGACTATTACCATGGACCCCTCAACCAATCCAATTTCTAAAAGGGGGCTCCAAACTGCTTGCCCCACCCCACGTTGCCCCATCTCAGCTCGAAGCAACAAAAGCAGTCATCAGTCTTTTCCCTGCAGCAGTAAGAGGTCCCTAAAATTAGAGGAGAAAATAAAGCAAAAATTAAAGACAGTCAGTGCAGATAGGTAATCCGGTTGGATCACAAAATGGAGACCAGTTGAGCACAGTTTGAATCGCGGTGCAATGAAGGAGTAGGGGGTTGGGATCTTGCTGTGTGTCTAATTAGCCTTTTCTTGCCTTTTCTCTGCCTTGCTTGTCTGAGCTTCAGCAGAATTCAAGATGGCTGGTGGTAAGGCTGGGAAGGACTCCAGAAGGGCCAAGACAAGGGCGGTTTTCCACTCACAGAGGGTTGGCTTACAGTTCCCTGTGGGCCATATTCATCCACACCTGAAATCTAGGACAACCATCCATGGATATGTGGGTGCGACTGATACTGTGTACAGCACAGCCATCCTGGAGTACCTCACTGCAGAGGTGCTTGAATTGGCAGGAAATGCATCAAAAGACTTAAAGGTAAAGTGTATCAACCCTCGTCACTTGCAACTTGCTATTCGTGGAGATGAAGAATTGGATTCTCTTCTCAAAGATACAATTGCTGGTGGTGGTGTCAGCCCACATATCCACAGATCTCTGACTGGAAGAAAGGACAACAGAAAATTGTCTAAAGGATGCCTGGATTCCTTATTATCTCTGGACTCTAATACTCTGAACAGCTGTCTGGTGTTGGTGATTCCAGTGGACTGTAGCTCTGTAAAAAAACACAATTTTGCCTTTTTGTAATTCTATTTGAGCAAGTTGGAAGTTTACCTTTCCAACCAACCAAATTTCTGTATTCGAGTCTTAACCATATTTCAGTGTTGCTGTGGCTTCAAAGAAGCTATTGATTCTGAAGTAGTAGGTTTTGATTGAGTTGACTAATTAAAAAAAACTGTTTGGATTTTAATTGTGATGCGGAAGTTATAGTAACAAACATTTGGTTTAGTACAGACATTAATGCCACTCTGGTGGATAAGTTCAATAAAGGCCATATCCCAAACAAACAAACAAAAAAGTCTTCTACATAAGAATAGACAACCCTCAGCCGGGCGGTGGCTCACGCTTGTAATCCCAGCACTTAGGGAGGCTGAGACAGGAGAATCGTGAGTTCAAAGCCAGCCTCAGCAAGGGCGAGGCACTAAGCAACTCAGTGAGACCCTGTCTCTACATAAAACACAAAATAGGGCTGGGGATGTGGCTCAGTGGTCGAGTGCCCCTGAGTTCAATCCCTGGTACCAAAAAAAAAAAAAAAAAAGAATAGACAACCCTCAAAAACCCCAACCATCCTCTAAAGATAAGACTAAAAAATGTTAATCATGTTTTTTCTCTTGCTCAGACTATGTTATAAGGCCCAGGCTACTAAAACAACATATTTCATGAGTCAAACTAATGTATATGCATGGCCATTATAATCCCCTGACCTAATTTAAAAGATAAATCAAAGGTTTGATTGTTTCTAGAAAAAGAGGGAATGTCATGGGCCAAGCTATATGGGCCATGACCAAACAGACTCCATTTTACCCTGAAACTCCTTGTCATATCAGAAATGCTTCTCCCATGAGAAAACTCCACCTCTGCCATCCTGATCCTGTTTAGCACACCCTACATAGAAACGCAAAATGTTTCTGTTCTTCTTATACAATATAAAATTTTTCTCTTTTTGGTTCCCATTTTTCTTATACAATGTACCCTGTCAGAAAATGATTGTCTAGATGTTAGAAATCATTCTTTAACTTGTGTTCAACTAGGGTCATTTTGACCCACTTCCCCTTCTGCTTATGATTTTTAGATCTCAGGATATTTATTTATGGTCTTGAATCACAGCAACAGGCACTTATGATTAATGTACTGACATGCTTCACTTATGATATAAAAGGTGTACTCAGACCCCTGGAGTGGGTCAAAGGGTGTAGACTTGCAGCCTGCCCCTTGGCCTGCCAGCTGGTGAATAAAGATGGTTCTGTCTCCTGCTTTAAGACTGACTCCATGATTTATTGCAATCTCACCATAACATTTATCTCACTGAGGCCTCCAAAATGGCAGAGTTTTCTCATGGGAGAAGCATTTCTTTTTTGTTTTAATTTAATTATTTTATTTAAATGCATTTCAAGTCATAGTACATATACAGAGCTCAATTTTTCCATTTCTCTGGTTGCAAACCAGATAGTCACACCATTTGTCTTCATACATGCACCAAGGATAGTGATGACGATCTCAATCAACCATCATTACTATACCCATTCCCCTTTCCTTCCTCCCACCTCTCCCCTGCCGCATCCAGAGTTCCTTCATTTCTCCTATGTTCCCCATTCCCACCCCCCTTATGTATCATCATCCACTAATCAGAGAGAACATTCGGCATTTGTTTTTTTGGGATTGGCTTACTTCACTTAGCATAATGTTCTCCAATTCCATCCATTTGCCTGCAAATGCCATAATTTTATACTTTTTTATTGCTGAATAATATTCCATTGTGTATATGTACCACAGTTTCTTTATCCATTCATCTACTGAAGGGCATCTGGGTTGCTTCCATAGTTTTGCAATTGTGAATTGCGCTGCTATAAACATTGAAGTGACTGCTTTATTGTAGTGTGCTGTTTTTAAATCTTAGGGTATAGGCCAAGGAGTGGGATAGCTGGATCAAATGGTGGTTCCATTCCAAGTTTTTCAAGAAATCTCCATACTGGAGAAGCATTTCTTATATGACAAAGAGTCTCAGGGTAAAATGGAGTCTGTTTGGTCATTGCCCATATAGCCTGGCCTATAACAATAGAAACTTAAGAGGTAGACGATGTTCTTTCAGTCACTTGGGACATGCCCTTAAAAGGGATAGTGGGACCCCACTCTTTCTCTCTTCTCTCTCTCTCTGTCCGGGCCACAAGGTGAGAAGTTTTGCTCCTCTACTCACTTTCTACTAGGATGCATGCCTCCACACAGACCCCAAAACAACCAGCACCAACCAAGTATGACCTGAAACTTCTAAAACTGTGAGCCAAAAATAAACCTTTTCTATTTATAAGTTGATTATCTTAGGTGTTTGTTACAGTAATGGAAAGCTGACTAACACAAATGCCAAAGGTGCCAGGGCTCAGACCATTGAGAGGAAGCTAGTTTTAGCACAACTTATGGCCCTTGTTTGAACTCAACAACTAGAATCTCATGGCCATGCTCCTGGCATCAAGGTTACAGTAATGAACAAAAACGACTCAGAAAAGAGCCAAGAGCATTTGCACATGTCCCCAAGAGTGATCTCTCAGGAATCTCAGCTGACTCTTAAGAGTAGATGGGAGCATGGTCAGTTTTGACCAACTTGGTCTTAAACATCTGGCAAAGAGTATAGCTTAAGCACAGTCCTACATGGATATTTAAAAGGAAAAACAATTTTTTTTTAATGTAAGTTAAGATGTACATTTGTGGGGCTGGGATTGTAGCTCAGCGGTAGAACGCTTGCCTCGCATACGTGAGGCCCTGGGTTCGATCCTCGGCACCACATACAAAGCAATAAAATAAAGATGTTGTGTCCATCTATAACTAAAAAAATATTTAAAAAAAAAAAGATGTACATTTGTGTCAGCCCTACCAAAGGTAAGTAAAACTAGAGGCTCTAAAAGAAGAGGTTTTGTGTGGGAGTGCCTAATAATAATGATCACAAAGGACTCTAGAGTTGCAAGTTTGTCCTAAGTTAATTTGAGCCTGATCTCATAGACCTACAAATCTTCCTAACCTCCTACGTTGATAAACTTGATTGGTTTTTTACTGATATTATTATGAGTTACTGTTTTCATGGTTTTCAGAGACTGGCTGAAATAGTAATTGCTTTTGTGCTAATCGTTTACCAAAAAAATAATGCTTTGCTGTCTTAGCATGATCCCTACCCTACGTATGCCCTGTCTAGTCACCTGCAATCTGCCACTGGGGACTTCTGGCCTGCTCTGATGCTGACTACCCTTAATTGTCCATGCCCCCACGTGATGGAGAACAAGGACTTTGTGTTATTTTCCCCAACTTTGCCCCCTTTCAGCAAGAAGCACCTTGTAGATATCATTGTCAATTTTTCCATAGAAATGAAATATAGAAATTGACAGTGGGGAAATTTAACAGTGGTCCACTTTATGCTTTGAATATAGCCCTTGCTGCTCTGCACTGCAATTTATTTTTAAAATGGACATGTTTCTTCCTCTTCCTCTCTCCCTGCTCCTCCCTAATCTCTCCCCATCCCTAATCTCAGGGGAAACAGGGTTACCTTTCTCCCTATTTTAAGCAGATTTATCTGTCCCTAAGTACACACCCACCATAGAAATGAAGTAATCCAGACTTTGGGGATGGTGTAAGAAGATCTCAGAAATGACTGTCTCCCAAATTAACAAATGAATTACAATTCCAACAGAGAACATGTGGAATGTAGCCTTTGAATCACCTCTTTTAAAGGCCCCTGTTCCTGCTGATGGGCAGAATCACACCCCTTGGAACAGGAATCCCCTGTATTTCTCCTTTACCTGCAAAGCAATAAACCTTCTTTTCCTTTTTCTAAAAAAGAAGAAGAAGAAGAAGAAGGAGGAGGAGGAGGAGGAGGAGGAGGAGGAGGAAGAGGAGGAGAAGAAGAAGAAGGAGAAGAAGAAGAAGAAGAATGACTCAGAGCCCTGCCTGCAGGACACCCGCTTTCTAGAGCAGTCACCAAAACATGTCCTACATGGAGTAGGATTACGTGTGTTGTATGTACTTCCTTACACTTGAAATTAGTGTAGTTTTGGTTTGTTTTTACAGGTCGCATGTATTATTTATATAATCAGAAAAAAAAGGCATCCAACCTGTTTATATTGTGATTTAAAAAAAAAAAAAAAGGAAGAAAAAATGGTCTAAGGATGCAGCTTGTGGTAGAGAACATGTTTGGCATGCACAAGAACCTAGGTTCAATCCCCAGCACCAAAAAAAGAAAAAAGAAATAAGACAAGGAGGAGGAGGTTGTGTGTCATGGAGGCAGCCATGGAAACAGGGCCCTGCTCCTCTTATTCCACATAGGCCCCGGCTCCAATCCACCCACCACAGCTCTCTGAATTGCTTTTCCCTTACTTCATCATATAAGAGCCTTTTTATCTCTAGTCTCACTCTTTTAACAAACCAGTAACATAACATATGGTAAACAGCATTAAGAAGTTAAGAGCAAACAAGGGAAATAAAGTAAGAAATGTTTGTATCATTAAAAAGTAAACAATATGGGGGATTTTTTAATGGGCAAAAGGTAATATAGGAAATTCACAGAAGAAGAAATTGAAATAGCCAACAAAATAAAATATAAAAGGATTCAACCTTACCAGGCATGGCGATGCACATCTAAAATTTCCAGCTACTCTGGAGGCTGAGGCAGGAAGATCACTTGAGCCCAGGAGTTTATTGATAATAAAAATAACATTAAAACTGACAATATAACAATATTAAGTAAGAGCAAAGATACGGAACAAGTTGAACTCCCATATCTTGCCTTTGGGGGTATAAATAGATACAACCAGTTTGGAAAACTCTTTGGAAGAATCTATTAAAGCTAAAATTAAGTAAATCTTATGACTCAGTAATCCCACTCCTAGATAAATATCTAACAGAAATTACACAAAGGAGAACCAAAAGATATACACATTTCAGTGAGCAACAAGACTTGAAATGTTCCCAAATCTGAAAACAGCCCAAATATTCACCCACCAAAGAATGGAAGGTAAACTGAGGTACAGTCACTCAATGGAATAGTATACAGTGATGAGAATGGACAAAATTGCAGCCACACAAAAAGTAGGGAGATTCATAGGCTTAATATGGAGAAAAATAAGCAAGCACAAAAAAAGACTCATAGTGTATGATCCCATTAATACGATGCTCAAAAGCAAGCAAAACTGGAAAGACAGAAGCCAGAACTGGGCCTGACATGGCGGCACACGCCTGTAATCCCAGCGGCTTGGGAGGCTGAGGAAGGAGAATCATGAGTTCAAAGACAGCCTCAGCAAAAGCAAGATACTAAGCAACTCAGTGAGATCTTGTCTCTAAATAAAATACAAAATAGGGCTGAGGATGTTGCTCAGTGGTCAAGTGCCCCTGAGTTCAATCCCCAGTCCCTTCCCCCCCCCCCAAAGAAAAGATTAGCAGGAAGCCACAACTGTGGGAGATAGAAGCTAATAGCTGGGAATGGGCAGGAGAGATGCTCATGAAAAGCTGGGAGGGTTCTCTATTCAGAAGTGACTGGTGGTAATGCAGTAAACATTCACCAAACTTTACCATCCAGGTGCATATACTTAACCATTTGTGTTATTCTTCAATAATATCATTACAAATAAAATCAGAAAATCATTAGATCTTTAAAATTTAAAGGATTGTACATTTCCCTATGCACACAAAATAGTGGCTACTGTTAAGTTTCACATGTTGCTAGGGGACATACAATCCCCTACAGCCTTTTCAAAGGTCAACTTTTTTTTTATTTGTTCTAATTAGTTATACAGGATAGTAGAATGCATTTTGATACAACATACATAATTCAGTATAACTGCTCATTCTTCTGATTGTACATGATGCAGAGTTACACAGGTCATGTAATCATACATACAAATAGGGTAATAATGTCCGATTCATTCTACTATTCTTTCTACCCTTATGCCCCCTCCCCTCCCTTCACTCCATCTGTCTAATACAAAGTACCTCTATTCTTTCCTAGCCCACTCCCTTATTGTGATTTAGCATTGGCATATCAGAGACAACATTTGGCCTTTGATTCTTTGGGATTAACTTATCTTACTTAGCATGATAATCTCCAGCTCCATCCATTTACCTGCAAATGCTATAATTTCATTCTTTTTTAAGGCTGAGTAATATTCCATTGTGTATATATACCACAGTTTCTTTACCCATTCATTTGTTGAAGGGCACCTCAGTTGGTTCCATAGTGTAGGTATTGTGAATTGAGCTGCTATAAACATTGATGTGGCTGGGTCACTGTAGTATGCTGATTTTAAGTCCTTTGGCTATAAACCTAGGGATAACTGGGTCAAATGGTGGTTCCATTTCAAGTTTTCTGAGGAATATCCATACTGCTTTCCATAGTAGTTGCACTAATTTGCAGTCCCACCAGCAATGTATGAATGTATCAAAGATCAACTTTGAATCTTTAAAAAAGTTTAAAAGTACATATCTTTTTTTTTTTTTTTTGGTACTGGGGATTGAACTCAGGGGCACTCGACCACTGGGCCACATCCCCAGCCCTATTTTGTGTTTTATGTAGAGACAGGGTCTCGCTGAGTTGCTTAGCGCCTCGCCGTTACCGAGGCTAGCTTTGAACTCGGATTCTCCTGTCTCAGCCTCCCTAAGTGCTGGGATTACAGACTTGAGCCACTGCACCCAGCTTAAAAAGTACATATCTTATGAGTCATACTCCTAGGAATTTGTTAGTCAGCTATCCATTATTATACCAGGATACCTGAGATGATCAATTTATGAAGATGAAAGGTTTACTTTGGTTCACAGTTCTAGAAGTTTCAACCCATGATCAATTGGCAACAGTTTTGAGCCTGTGGTGGTACATCATGACAGAGTGAGCATTGTAGAATAAACTGTTTGCCCCAGGGTGGAGAAGCAAAAAAAAAAAAGAGGAAGAGGCCAGGGTGTCACTATTCCCTTCAAAATTATGACCCAGTGATCTAACACTTCCCATGAGGCCCCATCTCTTCAAGATTCCCACTGCTTGATCACTTCCCAAGATGGCCAACCTGAGGACCAAATCCTCACACATGGGCCTTTAGGGGACATTTCAGATCCAACTAAAACAGAATCTATGCCACAGAAATAATAGCAGAGGTGAGCAAAGGCAAATGCATATAGATGAAAACAGGAGTATTATTTTTTAAGAACAACAACAACAAAAGGAAACCACTTAAACAGTCTAAATGTTTTTACAATTGGCCTAGTAAATTGAGGGGAGACAGATTAAGCACAGGTCATCAATACTCACACACACCCAAAATCAAAGAGGAAATATCTTAAAGTAAACTAAGGAGGTTGGCAGCAACTTATTACTCACATAACCTCACAGCCCAGTTGTGGAGGACACCATGCAGGGACACATGAGGGTTGCAGCTGGAGCACAGCATGCCAGAAGGGACTGCAGGAGGCACGTTTTATAGTGACAAGGCCAGATGACCCTTGATTCCCACAGGATGATGTAATTGGCTTGTAGGAATTGTTCTGGAGCTGATAGGGGACTTCTCTGGTGGGAAGTGTTTCCCGCTGGGCAGGGGGTTTATCTAGTGAGATCCAGTGCTGTAATATGGATTTTTAAAAATTTTTTTTGTAGTTGTAGATGTACAGAATGCCTTTATTTTATTTGTTTATTTTTATGGGGTGCTAAGGAGCAAACCCAGTGCCTTTCACAAACTAGGCGAGCACTCTACCACTGAGCTATAGCCTCAGGTCTGTAATACGGATCTTAATTGTCCCTCAAAGGCCTGTGTGTTAAAGGCTGGGACCAGCTTGGTGCTATTGGGAGTTGGTGGATCCTTGAAGAGATGGGACCTAGTGGGAGGTCTGAGGTCATTGCAGATGTGCCCTCAAAGGGGATAATGGGAAGCCAGCACCTTCTTCCTCTGTCCATATTCTGGCCATAGGTAAGTGGCATTTTGCTCCATCACATACTCCCCACCACGATGTGCCACCTCACCGCAGGCCCCAAAGCAATGTGGCCAATTGATCATTGGACCAACCAACTATTGGGCTAAAGCCTCCAAAACTATGAACCAAAATAAGCCTTTCTTCTTTAGGAGTTGATTACCACAGGTGTTTGTTACAGTAATGAAAAAAATAACTAACATCCAGGGAACTCACAGTTTGTTCCTATGAGGTCCAAAGATGGCAAGGCGGTACATGGAAGCATAGGTCTTATAACACGCAGGGGATTGATCTCTCAGGAAATCCTGAAAGATGAACCACAGAGAAACTGGATGTGTAGGGGAAATGCGTGGGTAACTGCACAAGAGGAAGCCTGCCAACAGGAGTATGGGAAGCTGCAAACCCAACAACAACTGAGAGAAAGAGGAGGCTCCTGGGCATTGGGCAAGGTAATGAAGACACATTCAATACAGCTATGGGGACTGGAGGGGCTCTGGGACCCCTGGAGAAATGTGAATTCTTGCAGCCAGGAGACAGCCCACCAGCATCCCCCACCTGCCCTTATCTCCCACAAAGTCATTGACCTGAGCTGCACACAGTGGTACATGCTTGTAATCCCAGCAATTTGGGGAGCTGAGGCAGAAGGATTTCAAGTTCAAAGCCAGCCTCAGCAACTCAGTGAGGCCCTAAGCAACTCAGCGAGACCCTGTCTCAAAATAAAAAATAAAAAGGGACCTGGGTGCAGTGGCGCACGCCTGTAATCCCAGCAGTTTGGGAAGGTAAGACAGGAGAATCGCCAGTTCAAAGCCAGCCTCAGCAACGCCGAGGTGGTAAGCAACTCAGTGAGACCCTGTCTCTACATAAAACACAAAATGGGGCTGGGGATGTGGCTCAGTGGTCGAGTACCCCTGATTTCAATCCCCTGTACCAGATAGATAGATAGATAGATAGACAGACAGACAGACAGACAGACAGATAGATAGATAGACAGATAGATAATAAGTTAAAATAAAAAGGGTTGGGGATGTGCGGGATGTGGCTCAGTGGTTAAGCATCCCTGGGTTCCAAGGATTAGTACCAAAAAACCAAAAAAGTTCAGAAAAGTGGAAAACCTTGTCTGTTAAAGAGAAAGGGGCAAGAGTGTCCCTCATGAAGAGGAAGTGAACATTTACATCCCTCCTAAAACAGAAAGGAAACAGCAGCTCAGGATTCCAGTGCATCCAAAAGGCCTCCTTAGGCTTTTTTGTTTGTATTCTGAGGGCTGCCCCCAAATCAAAGGAGAGCCTGGCTTGTCCATTGGCAGTAATTCAAAGGATCTGGGAGAGATGTGAGTGATGATGTGTGGGTGGTGCACAGCTCTAGAAGTCTGCTTGGCTTGAAGAAAAGTACCAAAGGGATGTTGCTGCAGGACCAGCAAAAGGAAAGCTGATATGGCAAAAAGGATGCTGTTAAGGGCTGAAAAAAGCAAGAGAGGAAGAAAGAAAGGAGAAAGATAAAGAAGATGAAGAAGATGAAGAAGACAAAGTTAAAGATGATAAGAATATGATGATAAATAAGATGGCTCCATAGCAGTTTTATTTTCTACTCCTTTTCAATAAAGCATTTAGCCATCCTGGGTATAACTCATGACCTTTAAAGAAAAAAAAAATTGAAATGTAAAACTGTATAAGTTCTGTTTTTATACTGTGTGATGTACTTCCCCCCCCCCAAATATTGTTAACAGAAATTACCAAGTAATTCTTTTTTTTTAAATATTTTTTAGTTGTAGGTGGACACAATATCTTTATTGATTTATTTTTATGTGGTGCTGAGGATCGAACCCAGTGCCTCATGCATGCGAGGCAAGCACTCTACCACTGAGCCACAATCCCAGCTCCCCAAGTAATTCTTTAGACTACCCTGCACTCATGGTATTTTCAATAGCCACCAACCTTGCCTGGTCTATTATCAGGGTTATAAATTGACACAGAGATTTAAAGCAGCAGCTTCTTGTTGGTGCATGGTACAAATTAGTTCCATATGAGGATGGTGGGTTTTTTCTTCTTCAGTTCTCTGTTCATATAAGCTCATACAGGGTAAATGAATACTTATACTGTTAACTGAATACCCCTTTGCAAAAACAAAACAAAACAAAAAAACACTACTTTGTGGACATTCTGAATGCTTCTAAGTAAATAAAACTGTTTATTAATTTCTCAAAAACCTATTCCAGCATTATAATGAAGAGCAAACAAAATAATGTTTATGAGGGCCCTTTGTAAAATTTGAAAAGCTACACAAATGTGAAAGAACATTATTGATTAAACAGCTGGGCTGTGCAGAGAGGGGGCCAAGTGTGGGATTCAGCATTTTTTCAAGTGTTTTTGAGTACGTGGCACTGTTCCAGGCACTACGGGTATTGCTGTGAGCAAAATAGACAACAGCCTCTGCCTTCATGGGGCTTCCAGTCTAGTGAGGGAGACAAATGATAAACATATACAGACATATAAAATATGCTGTTAAGAGTAATTAGTGTGCCAGGAGAGGTGGCACATGCCTGTAATCCCTGCAGCTCAGGAGGCTGAGGCAGGAGGATCGTCAGTACAAAGCCAGCTTCAGCAACTTAGCGAGACCCTGTCTCTAAATAAAAATACAAAAAAGGCTAGGGATATGGCTCAGTGGTTGAGCACCCCTGGGTTCAATCTCAATAGCAAAAAAAAAAAAAAAAAAAAAAGTAATAAGTGCAAAGAAGAATATAAGCCTCTCAGCTGCAGTAATCAGAGAGCACCTGTGAATGGGCAGACCAGGTGGCTCATGAGCAGAAGCTCAATGAGGTGGGGGAGTAAACAGAATGCTGGCTGGGTGAAGACTGTTCCAGAAGAGTGACAGTTAATGTGAAAAAGGCTTTGAGGTGGGGAGCTACCTTGAGGTGCTTGAGGAACAGGCAGGAGGCCTGTGAGGCTGCCATGGAGCTCTCTCTCTTTGGCAGAGGGAGCCATAGAAAAGGGGTGGCAATGAAGTTTGAGAAAAGGCCAAGGACCAGATCCAAACAAGGGGAGAAACTTGGATAATATTCTAAGTGTGGTGTGGAATCTCTGGAGGGTTTTGAGCGCAGAGGTGACACAGCTGAGATATAAAGTGACTGCCCATGCTTTCATGGAGAAAAGACTGCAGGAGGGCAGGTAGTGGAGGAGGCCAGGTAACACACTGTCTCAGAACCATAGAAGACCACAGTGGGTGTGATAGCAGTGCTGATGGAAGGTGGGGAGAAACCGTAACAGTCAGGATTTGGTGACTTGAGACAAAAAAGGAAAGGAACGAAGGTGACACCAAGTTGTTTGGCCCAAGTAAATGGAGAGAGTCACAGCCTTTGGGACAGAAGTCCCCTGCATTTCTCCTTTGCTAACAAAGCAATAAACCTGTTTTTTCCTTTTTCGCAAGAGAAAGTACTGTGTCCTCATTAAATTGGCATTGATTGGCATTGAGGACAGGGGCCGAGCTTTCCATTACAATAGGTAAGGTAAATTTAGGGCAAATAAACTTCGTATTACCAGTTTTTTCAAGTTCACCTGGCCACAGCTGTAGCTTGCCAACCAGCCTACTGAATGACGGTGGATTTTAGCTGCATTTTGCGGGCAAAGCATATGGATGTCAGAATGGGACCAATGGGTAGCCATTTAGAGATGACATAGTTGTCAAAGCAGAGGTGGAATAAATATGTCTTTTGGTTACTCTCTAAGTAAAACTCGAACATGTTCATCACATATGCTAATTATTCCATTCATCTTCAACATAGCTAATAAGTTACTAACTTTTGGGATTCTAATGGTGTCTCCCAACCTACTTGCCTACTGAACATCTCTCTCTCTTGAACTCCGTGCTTCCTTCTTTGCTCATTGTCATCCTGTTTTTCTTGTTCTCCACAGCAGAAATAAACAGTCTAAAATATGGCATTCTCACCATACAATGTATTAAATGAGTAAAACAAAAGGCCTAGGACTAAAAAAAGAAACGTTGTATTTAAAAATACATTAAATAATGAGTTCCAATAGTAGCAGGTGTAGCAATCACCACAGTTTCAAGCAGTGATTATCTTAATAATTTGAGTTCTCTCCAACTCTAAAGTCATATGAAAACATCTGTGATGTGCAGAGGTGGTAGTGCACACCTGAAGTCCCAGCTACTAGAGAGGCTGAGGCGGAAGAATCGCTTGAGCCCAGCGATTCAAGGTCCAGCAAGGAGACCACAACTCAAAAAGAAAGAAAATAAAAGGAAAATCCGCAGTGACTATTGCTACTGTAGCGAGCAGTCGAGCTTAGACACCTGGCACTCAGAACCGCACACACCTAGCAAACTTCGCCACCACAACCACCTCGCCGGCAGGGGGCGCGCACGCCGCCGGCCCCGCCCCTGAGCGCGTGCGCTGGGGGCGTTCCCGCCGCCAGGCATCAGCAATCTATCCGGGAGCGGCGGAGGTCGGCGTGGCGTGCTCCGCAGCGGCTCTGGGCGCCTGAGTACTTGCAGAGAGCGGACCGGCGCGGGTGGAGTGGTGAGGCGGCTGCAGCGGTGGTGTGTGTTGGAGTTGCGGCGTCTGGTTCCCAGAGCTGCAGCGGCACGAGTGGAAGGATGGCCGAGTCCTCGGACAAGCTCTATCGAGTCGAGTATGCCAAAAGCGGGCGCGCTTCTTGCAAGAAATGCAGCGAGAGTATCCCCAAGGACTCGCTCCGGATGGCCATCATGGTGCAGGTGCGGGGGCAGGGATGGAGCCGGGCGCTCGACTCAGCCCCGGGCGTCCCGGGCCGCTTTGTGGGCGGCGGGATGGTGCACGTGGCCCCGCCTGGTTAACTGTGTCAGGGCTGGAGGGCGGAGGACCGACCCGGAGCGAGCTGGGCCTGTGGCGCTGCCGCCTCCCCCTCGTAGCCGCCCCCCCCCCCAGTCCGGGTCGACCCTTGCGGGAGATTTTGCTGATCTTGCAGGAAAAGCCCGGGAAATACGAATTTTCAGCTAGTGATACTCTGTAAAAACAAGAAACCGCTTATTTCTGGGTGGCGGAGTTATGTTTTATTGCCATTCGCCTCGGGGAAGAAAAAATGTGTGCTATTCTGATTATGACCTATCTTGTTCTGGAAGATTTTTGTCCTACATGGGTGGTGGCGACTGGCATGTGAGGATTTTTTTTCTTCTTAAACCTATTTTTGACTCTCATTTCAACACCCACTCACTCTCCTTTTTTATTTTAATTATGCAAAACTGCAAGGCATTCTCACTTCCATGTAGTGCGTTCACTTTGGGCCTAATTTGTGATTGAAAACATTTTGTTCAAACTTTGCAGATTCACAAACTCATTGTCCAAGCGTTTGCAGCTGTCTGGCTTGAGGAAGAGTGGCTCCTGGGGTTTCTTATCCAGGTTCTTTGAAAGATTGGGGGTCCCCTCCGGTGTTCCCTGAGGCTTCCAAGGTGGCTAGGGAAGCGTTTGGGTGTCGCAGTGAGGTGGTGGGCTAGAAGGCCTTTGCCAGTGCCAGGGATTTCTGCCTCCTCAGGTTTCCAGTTTGCTGATGTCTGCCTTTGAAATTCTGGTTTTCTGCTGTCCCGTTTCTCCCATCTCCAACATAAACTATTACCCAAGCTCGGTGCTAATGGTCAAGGTAATTGATTTCCATCTCTGCCCTGGACTGTAATGTGTTTCAGGAATGACCTGATAGCTCTCCACGGATTTTTCAGTACTTGGGTAGCTGGCAGGAAGACATTTATCCATTGGATACCATGGGCTAGCTGTGCTTGTGTTATCTCATTTCACAGTATGGCGGAGACTGAGGCTGTCATGGTGGTATCTTCAGAGCCTTCCTGAGTACCTGGCACACACTATTTATTCATTCTGTAGACATGTAAGTGCCTAGTAAGTTCTAGGCACTGTTAGTTAACTAATATCTGTAATTACCGTTGGTGACAGAAATCACAGGTACTGCTAACACACCTTTGCATTGCTGCTAACATTCAGAATATAGAAAGAAAATCATTTAATTTAGAGGCTAGGGAAGACAGTTGTAATTTGCAAAGAAAATCAAGCCTTCCGGGCTTGGTAAGTATTGCTGTTTAGGGTGGGTGGCACTTCATGGAGCTGGGCACTAGGCAGTGTGCCCAGGAGAGGAACCCACGATGTCCCTCTGGGGCAGAAGATGAGACTGGAGAAGTAGACAGGGCCTAAGATTTGAAGAACAGTGAAGAGCATGTCCTTGTCCCACCCCCAGGATTTTTTATCTTTACCCTAAATGTATAGGCCTGTTCTTAAGTTCCCCTTGCTAGTGCAGGGGTTCCTAACCTGGGTCTGTGAGTGATTGAATAGAACTCAAGAGGTCCCAAATTTAGGTAAGAAAAAATTGACATCTTCTAATCTCTAGATTAAGTTCATTATTTCCTCTAGTCATGAATGTAAGCAGCAAATCAAAAATGTTTTACCTGGGATTTTTGTCACAGCAAGAGACATTTTCAAATCACTTTATGGCTGGGGATTGCTCAAAGTAACATATGTACTCTTTTTTTTTTTTTAGTTGTTGATGGAAACAATGTCTTTATTTTATTGCTTTGTACGGGTGCTGAGGATCGAACCCAGGGCCTCCTGCCTGCAAGGCAAGCGCTCTACCACTGAGCCATAATCCCAGCCCTATACTCTTTTTTTAAAAATCTTTTTTGTTGTAAATGGACACAATATCTTTATTTTATTTATTTATTTTTATGTGGTGTTTAGGATGAAATCTGGTGACTCACGCATGCGAGGCAAATGCTCTACCACTGAGCTACAGCCCCACCCCACATATGTACTCTTGACTGCTTCAGAATTATGGTTAGTTGTAAGAGTGGTTACTAGTAAAGCTCATAGATTAATGTACCCCCAAAGCACTTTTTTAATGTTTTGATAATTATTTCAATATAGTTTCCTGTGTTTATTATGTATTTAGGGTGTTACTCCAAGAAAGGGATGTTCATAGACCTCACCATTCAGCCAGATGATCCTCTTAGTGGGAAGGGCAGGCAGAAACCCAAGTACAGCCAATGTGTTGAGAAAAAAGGAGGAGGAGGCTGGGGATTCTTGGAAGGTTCCTGAGAGGAATCTGAACCTGATCAAGTTTAGCAGTCTGGGCCCTCCTTCCCTTTACTTGATAGTGAAAGAAACTCTTTGTTATTCAGAGTAAGGTTGGTTTTTCTGTAGTTGTAATTGGAAATTTTAATTCACAATTTAAAGTTGGTCCTATAGGCTGAGCTGTGAAAGCCAAAAAGAAAGAAGCCTTTCTTCTCCGTGTTTGAATTTAAATACCTTCTTTTACATTTGTATGGGGGGATTGTTCTCCAAGCAACCAGTACCTGATAATTTTTAGCTGTGAGGCAGCCTTAGAGGGAGGAGCTTTGACTGGGAGGGCTGGTGGTGAGCCTGTGAGTTCCTCTGCCCTGAGCATTCTTGGCATAGGGCACATAGTCAGGCAGGTGGTGTGGCCTTTTTACACAGAAGAAAATAGTGAAGGTTTGGGAGCTGGCAGCTTGGTGAGGACTCATATCTGGTATGACCCCTTGGGCAGCACCCCCAGATGCCCAATCTGGGCAATACAGCACCCAGATCAAGGGGCAGCAGGTATGGGGCCCCCAGCACAGCCAGGAAGAAATGCCACAGGCACGTGCCCTCTTTTGCTTGAGGGTAGTCTGAGCATTTCCAAGGAAGGGTAGAGCACGGGTTCCAGGGCAGGCAGAGCCAAGTTGAGGCCACTATTGATGTCCTTACTTGACAGCTAGATGCTTAGGGAACTGCATGGACTTGCTGGTGAGATCTGATGGAGTGAGAACATGGGTTTGCTCTCAGAAATGCTATTTGTCATCTGGTTTCGGGGGCTCATCTTTTCTGCTGTTTCCCATCTTTCCTTTCTCCAGATTTAGGGGGAGAAAATTATCTTCTTTTCCTGAAGCGAGATCATTCTGTCTCTGGGCCCTCTAGCCTGCTTCCCTCACAGAAGTTAATTCATTCCATTTATCTGCCTGACTGCTGCAAACTTGACACTTTTTTCTGACACATTTTCTCTGCCTTGCTCATTATCTGGGTCTTGTTCCTCATTATTGTTAACCGCAGAAGCATTTAAAGAGCCCTTTCTAGGCTGCCCAGGCCCTTTGAGTCCAGAGGTGACTGATGTAGCTGTCTGGCCTTTCCAAGCAGGTGCAGTGGGGCCAGGACACTAAATGGTGCCTTGTGTACATTTCACTAGGCTGTGCAGCAAAGCGCTAATGTGGAACAGCACAGGGATAAAACAGACACGAGGCAGAGATCTGTTGTAGGACACTACCACTCCATGGCAATAGCCAGCCAAAATTCTCTAAGCTGTTGGGAAAGATTTTGAGAAGGAACATGGGGTGGGAGTGCTTTAAAAATCACACATTTGCAACTCTTTGTGGGATACGTGGAGGACATAAGCCAGGCTGTCCTATAGAGCTGGGGTGGTCTGGCAAGCCTGAGTTGGGGATTGACTACCCACTCACCCCCTTCTGATTCCCTGCCTTTCAGTCACCCATGTTTGATGGAAAAGTCCCACACTGGTACCACTTCTCCTGCTTCTGGAAGGTGGGCCACACTATCCGGCAGCCTGACGTCGAGGTGGACGGGTTCTCTGAGCTGCGCTGGGATGACCAGCAGAAAGTTAAGAAGGCCGCGGAGGCTGGAGGAGTGACTGGTGCGTATGCAACGGGAAGGCTCGGGTGTTTGCTCCCCATCCCAAAACTTCCACAGGGTCTTTTCAGAGGGAGCAAAGAAAATGTCCCCCTTCTTTCTCTGTGCCTCACATAGGTGTCTTGGGAGCCTAGTGCCAGTGTGTTTCAGCAACAGCTCCTCAAACTGCCTTGCCTGGGGTGTGTTTGGCCTTTCACTTTTCACATGCTTGAGATGTGGCCCTTAATGATTGTTTAGTTTTGTTTTTAAGACTTTTTTTTAGAGCAGTTTTAGTTTCACAGCAAAAGTACAAAAGTAGAGTTCCTATGTATCTTCAGTGTCCCTCACCTCAGTGGTACATGTATTACAGTCAGTGAGCCTACATTGAGACATTGTTATCACTGCCTTAAAAATCCTCTGTGCAAAACTGGGGATGTGGCTCAGTGGTAGAGCACTTGCCTGGTGTATATGAGACCCAAGGTTTCATCGCTAGTACTACCCAAAAAAGAAGAAGAAGAAGAAAAAATGCTCTGTGCTATGCCTGTTCGTCCCTTCTTTCCCACTAAGCCCTGGAAACCACTGGTTTTTTTATTGTCTCCATAGTTTCTTCTGATGTCTTAGCCCATGTCATGTCAGGTTACATAGGAAACAACATAAAGTAGAGTGATTAAATGCCTTATAAGGAGATAAAATCCTGAGGGGGTGGGGAGAGGCGATATCCATGGTATAATCAAGGGATTGGTTCCAGGACTACAGATGCTCATGACCCTTACATAAAATGATGTAGTGTTTGCATACAACCTACACACATTCTCTTGTATACCTGAAGTCATCTCTAGTTTACTCACAATGCCTGTGCAAATAGTTATTACACTGTAGTATTTAAGGATAATGATGGGAAAAGTGTACATTTGACATAAAGACGACTGTCTCCATGCCCTTTGCCCACATATTTTTGATCTACAGTTGATTGAATTCATGAATGCACAAAATCCACAGAGGGCCAACTGTATACAGCAATATGTCAGGCTGACTACAGCTTTATAAGAAACAATCAATTGCTTGGTCATGCAAGATGCTTCCAAATAGTTCTTCACCATCCCTTCAGGAATGCCCCTTGAGGAAGGAGGAGGTATTATCACCCCATTGGTCCATGCTCACCTGAGTACAGTTGTTCCTCTGCACTTTGAGTGTGGACTTTTTGTGCCTCCTGGACAGTCAGATCTCGCATCAGAGACTCCTTGGGTTTGTTGTTGTTTGTTTTGGTTTGGGGATTTTTTCTTGTTTTCTTTTTTTGGTGATGCTGGGATCGAACTCAGGGCGTTGTGATTACGAGGCAAGCACTCTACCAACTGGGCTATATCCCCAGCCTTTCTTATGTTTTTTGTTTTGTACCAGCGATTGAACCCAGGGGCACTTTACACTGAGCTACATCTCCAGCACTTTTTTTTTTTTTTTTTTTTTTTAATTTTGAGACAGGGCCTAGCTAGGTTGCTTAGAACCTCACTAAATTGGAGGCTGGCTTTAAACTTACAGTCCTCTTGCCTGAGCCTTCCAAGTCCCTGGGATTACAGACATGTGCCAATTTGCCCAGCAATTCCCTGGGTTTGATGGAGTTGTTCTGTTGGTCAGTACTATGGCCTGACCCTTACTCTGAGTTAATGGCAGTGTTAGAGAACAGGGCTGTGGCCCCAGCAGCCATGGCCTCTGTGGAGTAAGTAGCCTGATCCTGTGAAGGGAAGTGAGCCCAAGGAAGTAGCTGAATTGGGCCAAGACATGTAGTTTTATGATTTCTTCTTTTTTTATTTAAACATTTGATCTGTGCTGGTGTGTGATGTGAGGATATGCCTCCAATTTTACTTTTTCTAGGTGGCAGCGAAGTTTTTCCAGTTCCACTTATTGGATAGTTTGTCATCTTCCCCACTGATTTAAGAGGACTATTTTTTTTTTTTTTTTTTTTTTACAAAAAGTCCTGTGTTTAGGGGTCCTTCTTAAATTTTCTGTTCCAGTGGTCAGTTTGTTTAAGCTTCTGTGTGTGTACATATATATATGTACCCAAAGACCATAATTTAGATTAGGGTTCACATTCTGTGGGAGGGTTTTGTTTTTTGGTTTTTAGTTGCTGATGGACCTTCATTTTATTCATTTATTTATATGCAATGCTGACAATCAACGCAGTGCCTCATGCGTGCAAGGCAAGTGCTTTGCCACTGAGCCACAACCCCAGTCCCATTCTGTGGGTTTTGACAAATGTATTTTGAATGTGTCCACCCTTGCAGTGTCATAGATGAGTTTCACTGCTCTAAAAATCCCCTGTGCTGTCTCCTTCATGTTGCTTTTTCCTAAATGAAATGTAGTTGGAATCTCATTACTAGGCTTCTTACATTTAGTAACAGGCGTTGAAGGTTCCTCTGTATCTTTTCATGGCTTGATAGCTTGTTTCTTTTCTTTTTCTTTTTTTGGTACGGGGGATTGAACTCAGGGCCACTCAACCACTGAGCCACATCCCCAACCCTATTTTGTGTTTTATGTAGAGACAGGGTCTCACTGAGTTGCTTAGCGCCTCGCCATTGCTGAGGCTGGCTTTGAACTCTCAATTCTCCTGTCTCAGCCTCCCTAAGTGCTGGGATTACAGCCGTGCCCGGCTTCTTTCTTTTTCTTTTCTTTTTTTTTGATACCAGGGATTGAACTCAGGGGCACTTGACCACTGAGCCTCATCCCCAGCCCTATTTTGTATTTTATGTAGAGACAGAATCTCACTGAGTTGCTTAACGCCTTGCCATTGCTGAGGTTGGCCTTGAACTCACGATTCCTCGCGATTCTCCTGTCTCAGCCTCCAATAGCTTGTTTCTTTTTAGTGCTAAGTAGTACTTCATCTAAGGGCTGTACCTTATTTTATCTTTTTACCTGCTGAAGGAGATCTTGATTGCTTCCGAGTTTGGGCAGTTATGAACAAAACTGCTAAAAATGTCTATGTGCAGATTTTCATGTCAGTCTGTTTTCGACTCCTTGTTTGGTAAGAAACTGCCAAACTCTTCAAAAATGGCTGACCCATTTTACATTCTCAGTAGTTGAATGAGAGTTCCCATTACTCCACATCTCTGCTGGTATTTATTTGGTTGCATCCATTTTTTGAATTTTGGCTATTCTGATAGGTATATAGTATTTTATTATTGCTTTATGTTTTCCTAGTGCTGTGATGGTTTTTCACATGTTTATTTGTTATCTGTATGTCTTTGGTGCGGTGTCTATTTAGATCTTCAGCTCACTTTTAATTGGGTTGTTTTCTTATCACTAAGCTTTGAGTTCTTTTTGTATTTTGGGGCAGGGTATGTGGCTCACTGGTAGAGTACTTGCCTAGCATACACAAGCCCCTGGGTTCCATTTCCAACATGGGGGTCTTTTATGTACTTTTGATAATAGCCACTTATCAGATAATGTCTTTCACAAATTTTTCTCAGTCTATGACTGGTCTCTTTTCTCAATGTCTTTCATAGTATAGAAGCTTTTTAATTTTAATGAAGTCTTTTTAAAAAAATATTTTATTAGTTGTTGTTATCTATTTATTTATTTATGGTGCTGAGAATCAAACCCTCACACATGCTAGGCAAGTGCTCTACCACTGAGCCACAATCCCAGCCCTTTAATGAAGTCTTGCTTATGAATTACTTCTTTCATGGATTGTATGTTTAAGGTTTATCTAAGATGCAGCACTAGACCTAGAGTCATCTAGGTTTTCTCCTGTTATTGTCTAGTTTTATAGTTTTGTGTTTTACATTTAGGTCTATGATCTGTTTTGAGTTATCTTTTGTGAACAGTGGAAGGTCTGTATCTAGATTTTTGTTTGGGGGTGAGGGTATCTGTTTTGGTTTTGTATGTAGATGTCTAGTTCACCATTTGTTAAAAAGACTCTTTTCTCCATTACTGCCTTTGCTTCTTTGTCAAAGATCAGTGGACTGTATTTATGTGGGTCTGTTTCTGGGCTATCTGTTCTGTTACTTGTTTATCTTTTAGCCAGCCGGTCTTGATTGCAGTAGCTAACTAAGCCTTCAAGTCGGTTAATGTCCGTCTTCCCACATTGTTTTCTTCAGTATTGTCTTAGCTATTCTCAGCCTTTTTATCCTGTCCGTGTCAACTTCAGAAATCAGTTTCTCAGTATCCACAAACTAACTTGCTGGGTGCCTTTCCATTTTTATTTATTTTTAAAATTTTTTAGCTATGCTGGGGATTGAACCCAGGGCCTTGTGCTTGTAGACAAGCACTCTACCATTGACCTACAGTGCCCAGCCCCACTTTAAATGGTAAGAAGTCACTTTCGTTGCTTTCTGAAGGAAATCATCTGAGACTGTGTTCTCACTTCCTCCTTTCCTAAATTGGCCCAGTTTAACCTGTTCTTATCACTCCAGGATGTTGTTCCTTTCTTCCCCAGGGAGTTGTGTGTGTGCTAAAAGTGTGCTTCCTCTCTTTGCTCAGCCTTCTTGTACTTGTTTATATGTTTGGCTCCAACTGTTTCTGTCCCCGAAAACTGAAAGGTCAGTAACACCTCAGAATTGTGAGCAAATTTGCCAAGAACGAGCCTACATTCTGTTTTAGCAGAGGATGAGTGCAGTAAAAACTTTTCTTGAACTGTGGCTCTTTGCCCTTCTGTATTCAGGATAGCAGAAGTTACAGGTTTAAGAACCTAGATATGTTATATTTAGTTATAATTAAAATGTATCAAATTTTAATTTTATAATATGAAAAGACATATTAATTTTGTTGTGAATGTATGTTTTGTGAAACTATCATAACCATAAAATTAAGATTCTACCTACTAATTGCCCAGGGATTTTTAATCCAAAAGGCCTAACTTGCTATTTTTTTTTTTTAGTTGTAGATGGACGCAATATCTTTATTTTATTTATTTATTTTTATGTGGTGCTGAGGATCGAACCCGGTGACTCACGCATGCGAGGCAAGCGCTCTACCACCGAGCCCCAGCCCCAGCCCCCTAACTTGCTATTTTTAGGCATAATTAAAAGTTGAATTCATCCCAGATCCTATAATTTCAGATTAATGTTGAAATGGCTTCTTTAGAAAATATTTATTGTGCCTGTGATTTTTGTTTGTTTCTTTGTTTTTGATACCGGGAATTGAACTCAGGGGTACTCGACCACTGAGCCACATCCCCAGCCCATTTTGTGTTTTATGTAGAGACAGGATCTTACTGGGTTGCTTGGTGCCTCGCCGTTGCTGAGGCTGGCTTTGAACTTGCAATTCTCCTATCTCAGCCTCCCAAAGTGCTGAGATTACAGGCGTGCGCCACCGCGCCCAGCTGCCTATGATGTTTTTAATATTCATTTTCCTGGGTGTTTTTTTGGCGGGGGGGGTGTTAAAATATAGATAACAAAATTTTGTCATTTTAACTATTTTAAAGTGTACAGTTACTGACATTAAATGCATTCACATTACCATCACCACTATCCATCTCTAGATTCTTCTGGCTTTCCACACTGAAACTCAGTACCCATTAAATGACAACCCCCATTCTTCACTCCCCTCAGCCCTTGCTAACTACTCTTCTTTCTGTCTGAACTTTACTATTCTAGGTGCCTCATGAGTGGAATCATGCAATATTTGTCTTTTTGTGACTGGTATCTTCCAGGTTTATCCATGTTGTAATGTATCAGAATTTCCTTCCTTGTATGTATTTACCACATTTTGTTTATCCATTCACATGTCAGTGAATATTTGGGATGGTTTTCACATTTGGCTATTATAAATAATGCGGCCGTGAACAGGTATGTACAGATATCAGTGACTCTATTTTCACTTCTCTGCTGTATATACTCAGAATTGAAATTGCTGGGTCATACAGTAATTCTGTGTTTAGTTTTTGAGGAGCCTCTGTACTGTTGTCCATAGGCGCTATACCATTTTACATTTCTACCAGCAATATGTAAGGGTTCCAAATTCTCCACATTCTTAACCAGCCATTTTATCTATTTATTTAAAATAGCCATCCCGATGTGTGTGAAGTGATAATCTCATTGTGGTTTTGATCTGCAGTTACCTAATGATCAGTAATGTTGACCTCTGTGTTACTTTTACACCTTGATATTTACTCTTATTTAAATTACAGATTTTCATCATTAATTTTAAGAGATAAGTAGGATTCATTTATTCAGGTCTTACCCAATTTCATGCACCATTCCAGGCATTTAATATCTCTTCATTTCATTCAGCCCTCGCAGTAGGTCTCAAGGCAGACTGAGGAGTCAAAAGCACAGAGAAGTTAAATAGGCAGCACTAGATTAATACTGGTGGTAAGTCCTAAACCAGGATTAACATCAGGCTGTGCTGATTTTGAGACCAGAAGTATAAGCTTTTAGCCAAGTTGAAAATAGAGCTTCTGTAAACATCTTCTGTATCCTAGGCATCTGTCCAGTTGTTCCTTCATTCTCAAGAAGTGGAATTACTGCTCAGGCATGGACACATTTAAGACCTTCTCATGTACGTGCCAAATTGCCTTCCAGAGAGCTTGCATTATTTACGCTTGTATCAGCAATACATAATGTACCTATTTCTCTACTTCCATGCCATTCTGAAAGTTATTTTTTTCTCTCTCTTTTTTTCTTTTTTTGGTTTGTGTGTGTATATATATATTGTTTTCTTGTTGTCATATCCAAAGTATTTATCTTTTTTATTTCATTCCTAGTGAGGTAGAACATTTTGTCATAGGTTTACTAGCTTATTTTATGTTTTACAATTGTATTATAGTCAATCCTTCGTGTCCTTGAGTTCCATATCCACTAAGACAAACTTGACGTTGAAAATGTTTGAGAAAACATTTCTATACTGAGCATGTATATAATTTTTTCCTTGTTTTTTATTATTCATTCCCTAAACAGTACAGTCTAGCAACTATTTACATAGTATTTACATTGTATTATGTATTTTAGTAATCTAGAGATCATTTAAAGTATACATAAGAATCAACATAGGTTTATGTGCAGGTACTATGCCATTTGGGCATCCTTGGATTTAATATCCTTGTGGGCTTAGGAACTGATTCCTAATACCACAAATGAGACATTGACACTTGACTCCATGTGACAAGTCACTATCAAAATGCAGGCACCATAAACATTGTGTAAAATTGCCTTTAGGCTTTTTGTGTAATATGTACATAGAACATAAATATCATGTTTAGACTTCCATCCTATCCCTGAGATATATCATTGTGTATATGTAAACATTAAAAAAAAATTTTTTTTTGATCCAAAACAGTTCTGGTCCCTAGTATTTCAGATAAGGGTTACATGACCTGTATCTTGTCATGGTTTTAAGTTGTACTTCTCTTTATTCATGAATTGTAACAGTTCTTGGTATATTCTGATGTGCATATTGTGAATACCCTCTCCCTCTTAGTCGCTTGCTTTTTGGTTTAATAATTGATATTTTTTGAACAGGAGTTCTTTATTTTCATGAAGTCAAATTGTTGATTTTTTTTCTTTTTTAATAGTGCTTATTGCCTCATAAGAAATTTTTACCTATTCTAATATCAAAATTTTGTGGGTTTAGCTTTTACATTTAGATTTGTAATCTATCTTAAATGTGTAAGGAAGAGGTCATTTGGGGTTTTTCCCTATGTGGATTCTATTCTAGTGCCATTTATTGAAAATGACTTGGTTCCTTGTTGAATTGTTGGATCTATGTCTGGATTCTATTGGTTCTATTGATTTGTCTACTAGTACCACAGTGTTTTAATTATTTAAACTTTTTAATAAGTCATGTAATCATGTAATTCCTCCAGCTTTTTTTTTTAATATTGTTTTGGGGGGCTAGGGTTGTGGCTCGGTGGCAGAGTGCTCGCCTAGCACATGTGAGGCCCTGGGTTCGATCCTCAGCACCACATAAAATAACTAAAATAAAGGTATTGTGTCCATCTACAACTAAAAATATATTTTAAAAAAATTGTTTTGGCATTTCTAAATCCTTTAAAATTCCTTGTACACTTAAGCTTACCAATCTCTTCCCCCAAAAAAGCCTGCTAGAAATTTGATTGACATCATATTAAATCTGTGGACCAAATTTCAGATAGTTGACATCTTAACAAATTGATCTTTGTAATCCATGAACATGATACATTTGTCCTTTTATTTAGATCTTCTTTAATTTCAACAAAGACAGTTTTCAGTGTAGAGATTTGCATATCTTTTGTTAAATTTATCTCTTAAGTACTTTGTGTTTTTTTAGTCCTCTTTTAAGTAGCTACATGCTCTTAATTTTGTTCAGGATTTATTTCTATCATATAGAAATGTCATATTTGTAAATTGACCTCGTGCCCTTTAAATGTGCTAAATTTACTTAATAGTCCTGGTAGCTTTTTGTATATTCCTATGGATATCCCATAAATGCAGTTACGTCATCTACAATCAGATGGCTTTGCTTATTTTTTGTAAACTTAACACCTTTCATTTCTTTTTCTTGTTCTAACTGTACTAGAACCTCCAGTGCAGTGTTAAATAGAAGTACTGAGAGGATAGCCTTGTCTAATTCCTAATCTTAGGAGAGACATTCAACCTTGGTATTAATTTTTATGTAAGAAAAGAATCTAGCTTTTGTCCCAAGTGGTTGGCCATTTGCCCCCAAATCCTTTATTGAATGATTCAACCTTTCCCCACCAATTTAAAATGATAACATTTACCATGTATTTAATCTTATGTATCCTTATGTCAGGATATTTCCTTTAACTCAACATTTACTTTTGATAAATAAAAATATAATGGAAATTAGAAAGCTGAGTAAGAATATTGTTCCAGGATTTTAAGGTAAACACAATCAGTACTTTCCAAAGCCTGGGAGGGAACTCCAGAGTAAACAGAATGGTGGAAAGTTCAACAGCCCCCCACCAGCCAGCATGACACTATTCCTGAGAGCTTGTCTGAAAAAAGTCATGTTATTACCAGAAAGGAAGCTCTATTAAGCAACCATAGTAAACAAAGATGAAATAGATGAATTGTAGTTGCCCAAAACACAAAGGTATCCTGGGGAAAGGTCCTAGGGAGGTGAGAGGGGAGGTTTGGGGAGCTGTACTGTGAGACTGTTGACAGTATTGCCTTGTATTCATTCTTCAGGCAAAGGCCAGGATGGAGTTGGCAGCAAGGCAGAAAAGACGCTGGGTGATTTTGCAGCAGAGTATGCCAAGTCCAACAGAAGCACGTGCAAGGGGTGTATGGAGAAAATAGAAAAGGTGAGCACTTGGGGACACAAATATCTGAACTTTATGGAATGCTTGCATTGGATAACTTAGGAAAGAAAGGAGAAGCAGGCTTTAGGTGCTAGCTGAACAGTAGTGACTAAAAATATAGTGAAGATCCTAGTAGAGACTGGAGATGGCAATGACTTCTTCCAGGCAGATCTGGCCCTGCTTACTCACATTTACACAGTGCCTCAACTCTTAGGACACTTGAGAGAGTTGGGAAAGCATTAACACAGGAGGTCTCCCCTGGACTGGGATGGGGTAAGGATCTTGCTTTGTGTCAGATTTAAGTTTAAGAAATATTTTCCCTCTTATGAGCCTCCAGCTTTCTCTTGTTTATTCAGAGAAACTTCATTAACCAGCCTAATCTACCAATTCCAGTCACTAAAGACCAACAGCCAATCCAACAAAATAGATGGCTGACTGTGGCTGGGTGGAAGGGAAGGCCTGTACTCTCCAGTATTCTTTCCCTTCTCTTATGTGACATATACTTACTTACTGATTCATTTGAGATATTGATTGAAGGTTTCTGCCACCTCAAGGTATGAGACAGTGTGTTAGTTAACTTTCTGTTACTGTGACAAAATACCCGAGATAACCAGCTTAAAAGTAGGAAAAGTTTTATTTTGCCTTATCATTTTCACAATTTCAGCCCATAACTGATGGGGCCTGTAGCTGCACAGTACATCATGGTGGGAACATATACAAGAGGTGTCTGTTTATCTCATGGTGGTCATGAAACAAAGACAGAGACAGGAAAGGTCTTCCTTATCCTCTCTAGGGCATGACCCCAAAGACCTAACATTCGTGACACCCCACCTCCCTGTAGTGCCACCAGGCATTCAATACATACGGCCTTGGGGGATACCTGAGGTCCAAACTATATCATATAGGAAACTGGCAAAAATATGAACTTGCTGGATCTTTTTAAGTTCCTTCAACCATCAAAAATTGGAGGCATAAATTAAGGTTCTCTTCATCTCAAGGAATGCCAGGTGCTATATGCTATTGAGTTTCACTTGGACTGAAATGGAGTTCTGTGTATTTTCAGCAGCCCCTTACTATGATTTATCTGGATCTGTGCCTCAGGCATGAAACCCCCAGGAATGTCATGGCTAGAGTTGTAAACCTGGGCAGGTTGGCAAGACTGGGCTCTTGGCTCTGGGTTTATTACTGTTTCTTGGTGGGAGTTCCTGTGTGTAGAGACCAGAAAGTACATGGGAGGGTGGAACAAGCAAAAAAAAGTTCTTCTTGGGACAGGGAGCTGCAGTGGGAGACCAACCAGATGTGTGTGAGACCCAAGCTGCCCAGTGTAACACATCAGGTATTCTCATGCCTGCCTCTGGTCAGCATCCTCAGGGAAATGTTCTTAGTCCCTCACTTGTCCCCATTTAAAAAGGGATGCAGAGCCTTGCAGGTAACATAAGAGCCAAAACTTCTCAGTAGTCTTTGAATGCCAGCCAGACCTTGGCTTGACCCCAAGGCCTGTCGCCAGTTGGAGCACAGGCTGGCCTCCTGCATGTTCCCTGCCCTGTTTGTCACTCCCTATACCACATTCGGCTTTTCCTACAGGGCCAGATGCGCCTGTCCAAGAAGATGCTGGACCCAGAGAAGCCACAGTTGGGCATGATCGACCGCTGGTACCACCCAAACTGCTTTGTCAAGAACAGGGAGGAACTGGGCTTCCGGCCTGAGTACAGCGCCAGCCAGCTCAAGGGCTTCAGCCTCCTGGCAGCAGAGGATAAGGAAGCTCTGAAGAAGCAGCTCCCAGGAATTAAGAGTGAAGGGTGGGTGGAGCATGGTTGAGAGGTGGGGGGTTCAACGGAGGCCTGAAGACCTGACAAATTCTATACTGCTCCTTGTTTCCCTTGGCTGACTGTCAGAAATCCAGGGAGATGTAGACTAAGGCATGATGTCAGCTGAGTTGTGGAAGCAAAAGCAGAGAGGGAACTGTAGGGAGCTCCTAAGGAATGTTCTACAGCCCCAGCCCCACCCAGAGTCTGCTCCCCATCCCGAGCTATGCCTCCTGGGGCTGTAGTCCCCTTTCAGAATTTGGTTTCCAGCACCAAGTAGAGCAGGCTCCGCCTATTTTCTCATATGGTCCTATCAACACATAAAGACCACCACCTTGCACTGCTGAGTATTCTCCTTGCGTAGGTCAATGCCATGTTTCCTCTGACCCCTTCATTACCCACCTTCATGTCTCCTTAGCATCCTGAAGGCATGTGTGCTAATGTGTTCCTGTGTATCTGGGTCTCAAGGAATGGTCCTGAGAGAATTATGACCGTATGTCAGCAGGGACTGGCAGTGGGTAATGAGCTCCCCATTTTGGACTTCAGAACCTAAGTCCATAGGTAGCACCTCTCCTTCCTGTTGACCCTCTGCTGACCCCTTGGCCACAGACTAGAGAATGGCTTATTAATAAGCACACCGAGGGCAGTGTGGCAGTGCTGGTGCATCATGCTCCTGGGACAGCAACTGTGCCATCGTCATCAAACAGCCATCATGCATTATTGCAGATTACAACACATCAGCTCATTACACTGGCATGTGGGACTCTAGAATGTGTAAGAAAACCAGTAAACCAGGCCCGTAGATGAAGTCCTCAGGGTGTTGTACACATGGTATAGATGTAGGGATTCACCGGCCACATTTATGCATGATACCAAAATGTTACACATTAGGTTTGTCAGGCACTGCAATCCCCTCTAATTGGGCTGTTTTATCTGATTATCATCACAATCATGTAAGGCATTCTCTCCCCTTTTTTGTGGATAAGGAAAAATATAAAGGTTTAAATTCGGGTCTCTGGTGGCTGGGGCAGACTGGCTAGCGGGGCTTTTACTGTCACTTCTTGTTTAGGTTCTGAGCACAGCCCCACCTCTGGTAAGTGCCTCCTGGCCTTGGGAGCAGCCCTGTCTTTTTAGCTCTAGAGACTCAGTGATAACACTCAAGTTTGTCTCCAATCCTTGCCCTTCAGCTGTGGCTTATCTCCAGCGTAGTCCCCACCAGAATTTTTCTGGTGATTTTGTGCCTGGAGTTTTGAAATCAAATGGGGCCTGAGCTCTGAATCCTGTACCCAGTTGTTCTAAGGCCCCTGAACAAATTTCAGCCCACTTCCTTGGTTGGCAGAGTATATTGTGAAATGGATAGTCTCCTGCCTTCTTGGTTGCAAATACTGCCTGAGTAGACCAGAAGTTCCTAAGAGCACTGAGTGGGACACGTTGAAGGTAAGTGACGAGTGTGCATAGGGCCCAAAATTAGGAGTTAAAATAACATTGAGTTGTGTCATTACAAATCACTGGGTGTCAGTTTCAGTAACTGGTTCTTTTCTATCCCACATCTCCTTCAGAAAGAGAAAAGGTGATGAGGTGGATGGAGTAGATGAGGTGGCCAAGAAGAAATCTAAAAAAGACAAAGACAAGGACAGTAAGCTTGAAAAGGCCCTCAAGGTGAGTTCCAGGCTTTGTCTTCTTTCATCCTCCTGTCTCAATTCTCATTCTGGGAAGAAAATTCAAGAATCCCACTTACTAGGATAGGATCTTTAAGAATTCTCAAATTGATGGCCTTTGTTGAATAGCCTGGCTTTCTTCCCAGCTAGATTTCCTCTTCCCAATGAAACGATTTTCATTTGGAAAAGAACCCACAATTAGGCCATAGGTTCCAATCCTGCAGCCAGGCTAAGATAGATTAAGTACTCTGTCCTCACTAACCAGACCCAACTGGGGAGGGAGAATCATGCTTCAGCCCAACTGGCCGTTGCTATACATCCTGCACCTTTGGGGTCACTTGCAAACGTAAGAGACCAACTGTTAAACTCCAGGGTGCTAGAGGTTCACAGCATAAACAAGTGTTTTGAAGAGAGAAAGTGTATTCTACATTTTTTAAATGAGGGTCTCTCGATAAGCAAAGAAATGGATGGCATGTGGTGAAAGAGGAGATAGATATTGGGTGTTGGGGAAATTAAATGTTGATCTCTTCCTGGGAAAATGGTTTGTGTGAGCCATCTGCTTGGGTCTCTTGTGTTCAGATTTTGTTGGTAATATAAAAATTAGAGCTAGGCATGGTGGTGCACACGTGTAATCCCAGTAACTCAGAAAACCGAGGCAGTAGGATCACAAGTTCAAAATCAGCCTCAGCAATTTAATGAGGCCCTAAGACACTTAGCAAAACCCTGTCTCCAAATAAATAAATTTAAAGAATTAGAAGCAATTTCTGATCTGGTTTCAGTTGCTTATTAAGAATCACAAATTTGTCATTGTCTTAGGGTAAAAACTACCTGTTGTGTGCCATTCTGAATTTGCCCTTCATTCAGTTTGGTGTTACTCTCTCTCTCTCTGTTGTTGCCAGAGATGTAAAGAAAGAAGAATACATTGCTCCCTCAGCCTCTGCACCCTAGCATCTCTGTTTTTGCTGGCTCCTTCCTTGGTCATGAAGGAAATAGTTCTGCTACTTTCATTTAACCTTGTGCCCACTATACTTTTTCCTCTCACCTCCTTATCTCTTTGTCTCCTTGCCTCAGCATGTGCCCTGCTATAGGGAGGATGGGGGTATTGTTGAGAGCCCTTAAACATGTAACTGGGAAGTAGGCTGAGTGTGTGGCTGATGACACCATGGGGTATGGTAGGGCTGGCATTCTCATCTCCATTTTAGTCTGTGACTGAGATGCTGCATAATGCCCATCCTTAGAGAAGGGGGAGGCACATCCTGCCCTTGACTCCAAAACGAAGAGGCTAATATTGGCTTCATCAAGGTGGTTATGAGAATAAATGAGGTCATATGTACAAGTGTCCCACAGAGGATATCAGCATTAAAGTCAATATTTAGCCAGGCATGGTGACACACCTATAATCCTAGCAACTCAGGAGGGTGAGGCAGGAAGATTATAATTTTCTTTTTTTTATTTTTTTTGTACTAGGGATTGAACTCAGGGGTACTCGACCACAGAGCCACATCCCCAGCCCTATTTTGTGTTTTATGTAGAGACAGGGTCTCACTGAGTTGCTTAGTGCCTCGCCTTTGCTGAGGCTGGCTTTGAACTTGCGATTCTCCTGTCTCAGCCTCCCAAAGTGCTGGGGTTACAGGCTTGTGCCACTGCACCTGGCTGGGAAGATTATAATTTTTAAGGCCAGCTTGGTGACTTAGGGAAACCTTGTCTCAAAAAATAAAGAACAACTGGGAGTATAGCTCCATGGAAGAGTGCCCAGGTTTAGTCCCCAGTACTACAATAAAAATGAATAAAATTAAGACTAAAATTCCATTTCCAGAAGAGCTTAAATATATTCCTGCATGATTCTAAATGAGAAACTAGTTCTCTAAAGAGAACTGGTGCTTGGGAATCACTGAAAGAAAGGCCATATTTCACCTCCTTTAATTGCTGGATGTTGGGGAAGGTAACTGTGGACCCTGGGCCCAACCTAGAGCTTCCAGGCTCTCTTCCCTGAATCTCCTGGTATTGGTTTATTAGGGATTGGTTGTAGGGCTTCTGGGGACTTGGCTTCAGCCTTCCTCACGCCCCAGATAGTCTCTCCTTCCCACCTTCTAGAGTATTCTTCAATAGACCACACTCCAGTTTTAATTTAATATCCACAGGAATGTGACTGGGAATAGAAGTTTGTTAGCCCAGCCTTGCAGAGCCAACACAGTTGATTCAGCAGTTGTATATTTGGAGGCTGAGCAAGGCTGGGGGCCGACTCTTCTTCAGTTGGCTTCCTCTCTTTGAAAAGAGCTGGTCTCTGAACTGCTGGGTCTTGTCAATAGGCCCAGAATGACCTGATCTGGAACATCAAGGATGAGCTAAAGAAAGTGTGTTCAACCAATGACCTGAAAGAACTGCTCATCTTCAACAAGCAGCAAGTGCCTTCCGGGGAATCGGCGGTGAGCTGCCTTTGTGTTAAGTGGGACATGCATGTACGGTCAACCCGGTCAATGTGGAATGACTGTCCTAATGGAGCATGGGAGGCCCTCCATTTAAACACCTGCTGGTATTAACTGAGAGGAGTAAAACTTCTGTAGTTGTGTTGCATGGTCATCGTTGCCATGTGGTCACCATTTCCCTGGGACAGATAAAGTGGGCTTTCTCAGGCTAAACCAAATATTACCATGTGTCATTCTTAAAATTTTGATGAGGACTAACGTGAGGCATGTATTTACATTGTATGTTCATGCCACATGCTTTTTGCTCTGTCTGCTGCCTCTGCCCAAACTCCCCAGGGCTGCCAAGCCTGCAGAAGGTGTGGAGACGTTCTTGGTTGGCACGCTCATGTGCCACAGGTTTCTCCCACTTCTCCTTCCCTACTGTTGTGCTCTGGAGCCAAACTTGGCACAGCAACCTATGCAGTACCAGTGGATGCTCTGGGCTTTGTCCTGCTTTCTAAGTCCCTGAGGAGAGGGATTGCCACGGGACCCCTTCACTTGGAGATAAGGCCTCTGAAAGTTCAAGAACCCACACCCCATTGTAAAGCAACTGCCCGGGACTGCTGTGGGGCCCTGTGACAGACCTCTGCAGTGAGTGAGGTCTGCACAAGGTCTTCCATCCATTACACATTAGTAACTGTCCTTTCCTGGAGTCCCTCCTTTCCTCCCTGACATGTTTCTTCACTGGCTTCAGATCTTGGACCGAGTCGCTGATGGCATAGCGTTTGGGGCCCTCCTTCCCTGTGAGGAGTGCTCTGGCCAGCTGGTCTTCAAGAGTGATGCTTATTACTGTACCGGAGATGTCACTGCCTGGACCAAGTGCATGATCAAGACACAGACACCAAATAGAAAGGAATGGGTAACCCCAAAGGTAAGGAGTTGGGAATGTCCTTATCTCTGCCTTCTGGCCTTGTCCACCCATGCTCTAGTTCCCATGTCATTGGGCCATCCTCATCAGAATATAGAATAAAATTTTATTAGTTCTATATGTTAGCAAACTACACAGATATGGAGCCAAAGCACCTGTAAGTGTGAAATTTGAGGTCCGTCTGGCTAGTGTAAAACTTTGCTTGCAGAAGCCTGTAATCCTAGCACTTAGGGAGGCTGAGACAGGAGAATCACAAGTTCAAAGCCAGCCTCAGCAAAGGCGAGGCGCTAAGCAACTCAGTGAGACCCTGTCTCTACATAAAACACGAAATAGGGCTGGGGATGTGGTTCGCTGGTCAAGTGCCCCTGAGTTCAATCCCCAGTATCAAAACAAAAACTTTATTTGCAGAGACTATGAATTATTTTTATTTCTATTCTCATGTGCCTACTATGGGCCAGGCACAAGGGATATAGGGTGAATAAACAGTAATTCCCGCCTTTGATTTGAGAGTTTTTCTCAAGAGCATATCCACATGGGGGCAGGAAAGAGGATGGAATGAGATGGACATCATTGCCTTAGGTACATGTATGACTGCACATACGGTATAACTATTGTGTACAACCAGAGAAATGAAAATTTGTGCTGCATTTGTGTACAATGAATCAAAATGCATTCTGCTGTCATATATACCTAATTAGAATAAATACTTTTTCTTTCTTTTTTTAAAAGGAGCATATCCTTGCCTTAGAGCTAAAGAATTTGGTCCCAAGTTCACATGGCTCCTCAGATCAAGCATTCTGTTCTTTTAAATAGAATTCTATTGAATTTTTAGATACTCAGGACACAAAAAGCCTCATTTGGAAAGGCTTCTTTGGAACCCTACTAGTGGGCATCTGGCAGGACATTATTTATTTAGGTCTTGGATTGTTTTTTGTGGTGCTGAGGATAAAACCCAGGGCCTTGTGCATGCTAGGCAAGCACTCTGCCACTGAGCCACATCCTCAGCGCTTTACCTTCATGTTTCCCCTGGCCCTTGGCTCACTCATTTCTTACCTTTCTGTTCACTGCAGTAATTCTTTCCCTCCCAGTCTCTTCTCTACACTTTTACCTGAGTGATCACTCTAAAGCTTTTCAGATCGCGCCACTTTCCCCATCGTTAAAATCTTAACAGTGATTCCTCAACGTTCCCAGTTTTTCCAATACACAAATCTTACAGATTCTTGTATTTGTGTTCCTTTTACTATCTTCAGTGGAGAAAATATTAAGATTGCAATAAGCAGAATAAAATTCTTTGTATTAGACATACCAATTATACAGCATCTGTGTTCATTTTTAAACAGTATTTGCTTATGTGAGACATTTTTCCTTCTGGGCAACAATTGCTCCCTGTGTGGATTTGTGAAGTCAGTAGCTATTTCTCCCAAGTGCTTTTCTAACAGAATTGAGGTCAGCTCCTTTGTGTCCCCCAGAGTGCCCATGATCTAGCCTATGGCCCTTCTGCAGCCTTTGTGCCTTCCTCCTCCCATGCCCCTCTCAACACCCCCATACACACACACCCTTCCTACTTCAGTCTCTCTTTTACACTCCCAGCAATAGGGAACTACCTTGGGTTCCATACAGGCCACTGTTACTCTGATGCCACTTCCTAGGTGGTCCCCTGCTTTTTTATCTCCTACCAGTCTCAGGAGGTTGCTGCCTGTAAGTGCCCTCCCAGCATCCCCAGTCTCCATCATCTTAGCTATCAAGAACTAAGCTCCTGGGGACTGGGGTTGTGGCTCAGAGGTAGAGTGCTTGCCTGGCACATTTGAGGCACTGGGTTTGATCCTCAGCACCACATAAAAATAAATAAATAGGGCTGGGATTGTAGCTCAGTGGTAGAATTTTCGGCTCACATGCGTGAGGCACTGGGTTTGATCCTCAGCACCACATAAAAATAAATATATTGTGTCCATCTACAACCAAAAAAAATTAAAAATAAATAAAAAATAAGATATGGTGTCCATCTACAACTTAAAAAAATATTAATAAATAAATAAAGGTATTGTGTCCACCCACAAAGATACATTTTAAAAATGCCTTTATATTAAAAAAATAAATAAGAAATAAGCTCCTGAGATAAAAGTTTGCCTTTCTGTATCTGACTCCTAGTCCAGACTAAGCTGCGTTCTCAATGTTGGAAGCTATTTTTTTTAACCTCTCTGTAGTATGTGGTGCTTACTAGGTTACTCGGTATACATTAGAAGCCGTCCATTACCCCAGCTGGCGTTCACTGTGCATGGACTTAGCTGGAAAAGGTAGTTTCAATAGGATGAAGACTTAGGAGCATAGGAACTGGGGTCTTTTCTCCAGAGCTTCCCATGTTTGACATTTATCTACCTAGAGCAAGGCCCGGTGTAAATCACCTGGGATGAAGAATGACCCATGCTGACAGAAGCATTTATAGTGAATGTTGTAGGGCTCTCTGTGTCTATTTGTTTGCCTTCTAAGGAAAGAAGGGACTTGCCCTGATTTCCTGGTGTTTGCAGCCTTATGGGGTTTTGAATCTTGGGATGGGCATATCACTCCAGAGAGGCCTAGTGATAAGAGGAGGAACTCAAGAATAGGGATGGGGAGGTTGCAAGTATAGGTCCCTGTGGCAGTTTCCCTCAGCCTGATTGTCAAAAGATTTTTATCTTAGAGCAGTCAGATGCCAGCTCTATCATGGACATAGAAGTACTGGAAATAATTATCATAGCAGCAATAATGGTGTCTTTCATTCTAGCAATTGCACGCTTTCCTATTTTATGTTCTTTATTTGTAAGAAGAAAAAAAGATTGCATAGGCCAAATATCCTTTGGTATCAGGTGATTATTTCCAAAGATAGCTGGTTTCTTAAAAAACTAAAATTTGTATTCTTTAGGAATTCCGAGAAATCTCTTACCTCAAAAAATTGAAGGTCAAAAAGCAGGACCGGATTTTTCCCCCAGAGACCAGCGCTCCAGTGGCAGTGGCACCCCCAACCTCCTCGGCCTCAACACCTGCTACTGTGAACTCCTCTGCTCCAGCAGGTACAGCTCTGGGAGTAACTGTGGGCCAACCCTGACTTTAACTACTCAGGAAAATGAGTTTGCCTCCATGCTGCAGGGACGTGGACTTAATGAATACAGTTTTCTCCGGAGAGTCTCTCTGAGTGCTGAAATGTGAGGAAGCCCTTTGCTTCCTGCCATGGGTCCTCTCCCTCACCTAGTACCTCTCCTCCAGTTAGGGGATGGGGACAGTTGATGTTAAGGACATAAAATCCTGAAAAGCAAATGACTCTTACTCTGGGAGGCTTGGAGAGGGGTTCCTGGGACTGTACTCCCTTCAGTGGTGTTTCTTATATCCTGCCTACACTGTGGAGCCTCCTTCCAGGTCTCTTTCCAGGCCTCAATTCTTGCCCTGTACCTACCAGTACTCTGGACTGGTGTTCTACTTGATATCTGTTGTATACAGAGTTAGAGAAAGTTACTGATCAGTATTAGACTTGCTTCAAGCCAAGAAAGACAATGAGATGAACAACAGAAGAGACCTTCTGCTTATTTTCTCAAGGATTCGCTAATGGTGAAGGCCACAGTATGGTGTGTGGAGGCTGAGTTTCCATTCCAGAATACTAGTCACTGTAGTGGGCCACCCTGCTGCTTACAGCTGTGGGTCTACATGTGGGAGGGGTATTCTGGTCGGTCCCTCTTTTCAGGATCCCCTCCTCTGCTTTCCCTTACTTCTAGTTTACATCCAAATTGATGATTTTGTTCTCTTTGGAGGTGGCCAGTTTGCAGTGAAGTTCTGTCAGTGTCTTCAGTGTCTGCTTTCTGAGAGAGAGCAGAAGGCACCTCTCCCTACAGCTTCTGGTCCAAGCACTGTGTTAGCAACTCTGTGTTCCTATCTGCAGCAGACAGAAGGCAGCCCTTATCCAGCCCATCTACCTCTTTTTGCCTAGAATAATTTTGCCCAGTTTGATTGTTCTGACCAAAACCTTGAGCAGTTGTCACAGACATGTCTAATTTTTAAATAAGAATTGCAGTTTGTTTTAAACACGAGGTGGGAAGAGAGGAATCAAAAGAAGGACCTACCCTTTGCCCATTCCACTCCAACCTCCAGGTCCCTCATCCCCAAGTGCAATCTTCTTCATCTACCCTCAGCAGACCAAGGGTAACCTCTAGCCACTCTAGACCACAGCATTTCACAGCTTGTCCCCTACCCATTTCTGTTCATGTTGAGGGATGTATGTGGGTTCTATGTGGCAGTTTGCTGTCCTGTCTTCTGCTTTCCTGCTGGTCCTTTACTTCTGTTTTTCATGGACTTTCCCCCCACAAGAAAAGCTGGTAAAAGAGGGATGCAGAGCTTGGCCAAGGGTTCTGCCGTCTGACTTTTCCCTGGGTGCTTGCTGCTTGGTTTTCTGCTTCTCCTCCCCTCTTCCTGGGGAGCAGTGCCGGAGTGGCTCAAATTGATGATTCTGTTCTCCCATTCCAGATAAGCCCCTGTCCAACATGAAGATCCTGACACTTGGGAAACTCTCCCGGAACAAGGATGAAGTGAAGGCCACAATCGAGAAACTCGGGGGCAAGTTGACAGGGACAGCCAACAAGGCCTCCCTATGCATCAGTACTAAAAGTGAGTTTAAAGATTTACTTGCAAAGTAGAATAATGCAAGTGTGATGGAGGTTCAGTGAGGAAACGTGTGACAGACATCACTCAAAAACCATTAGCATCACTCGTGTTCTTTACCAAGGGAAACCAGTAATCACGCTTTGTTGCTGCTCTATATTGTAGCATATATTTACATGTGTTTTTTTTTACCAATCACCTATAAACTATTATCAACTACTTTGCACTGTTTTGCAACACATGGGTGGGTTTGCTGGAAAACAGAAGTTTACAACTCAAGTAGGTTTGGAAAATGCAGAGATAAACAGGTTTCCCTTGTTATTGTTGTTGGTGGTGGTACTGAGGATTGAACCCTGAGCTAATGCATACTGGGCAAGCACTCTACCACAGAGTTACACTCCAGCCTAATCCTTTAGGGGGAAATTGTGCATGTGTGCTTGACTTGGTCTGTTTTTTTGTGGCACCTACTGAAATCTCATCCTATAGAATGGTTTGGAGAAGGCTGGTCTTGACTCATCACACCTTAAAGCAGACTTGCTGATAAGACGGTTGTTGGGATGCAGCCAGCTCTGTGACCCTTAGAATTGGAAGGCAGGGAGGGCTGCAGATGATGAGGGTGGGCAAGTACAACTCTAGTCATTGGAGGTTTGGGTTTAATTTTAAACTTACTGCTTAGGGCTTTTTTCTCTCCAATTTTGAACAGAGGAGATAGAAAAGATGAATAAGAAGATGGAGGAAGTGAAAGAAGCCAACATCCGTGTTGTGTCTGAAGAGTTCCTTCAGGATGTCTCCAGCTCGACCAAGAGTCTTCAGGAGCTGTTCTCAGTGCACATCTTGTCCCCCTGGGGCACGGAGGTGAAGGCTGAGCCTGTTGAAGTAGTGGCCCCAAAGGGGAAGTCAGGGGCTGCACTCTCCAAGAAGAGCAAGAGCTCCACAAAGGAGGAAGGTGAGGGCCCCTAAATGTCCCTTCTTGGGACCAAGAGCCAGGGAGATTAGTGGCCCCATTCTGTTATGGATCAGAGGCTTTCCATGGTGGTGGGTCTGCCTGTACAGGGCCTTTCCATCTGTGTCCCTGAAGCGGTCAGCTGAATGCTGCCCAAAGCAATGTTCTCAATTCTGTTTTCAGCAGTCCCCTTGGCTGGTGGGAGGCATTGCAAAGATGCCATGCTGGGGGCTGGGATTGTGGCTCAGCAGTAGAGCGCTTGCTTCGCATGCGTGAGGCCCTGGGTTCGATCCTCAGCACCACATACAAAGCAATAAAATAAAGACATTGTGTTCATTTACAAATAAAAAAAAATCTTAAAAAAAAAAAGATGCCATGCTGGCTAATCATATGAAAAATACTCATATGCGGGTGTGGTGGCTCAAGCCTGTAATCCCAGCACTTAGGGAGGCTGAGACAGGAGAATCGCAAGTTCAAAGCCAGCCTCAGCAATGGCGAGGTGCTAAGCAACTCAGTGAGACCCCATCTCTACATAAAAAACACAAAATAGGGCTGGGGATGTGGCTCAGTGGTTGAGTGCCCCTGAGTTCAATCCCCAGTACCAAAAAAAGAAAAATACTCATTTGCCTTCCATCTTCCCCTTTCTGGTTTAATTTTGGTTTACCTTTATGTGTCTGCTACCAAGGTATCAACAAGTCTGAAAAGAGAATGAAATTAACTCTTAAAGGAGGAGCAGCTGTTGATCCTGACTCAGGTAAGTAAACAGGAGTGGGAACAGAGTAGGCCACATTCACCTGAGCTGGTAAGGAAGTGCATTTGAGTGTCCAGGGTCTGCCTGTGGGGAGCAGGGTATGCCTTTGCCCTCTGGTCTATAGGGAGCCTCCCTGCTGAGGATGGTATGGTGCATCCAACTAGGGGTCCTCTGGGCTCCTAAGACCCCACTGCCTGAGAGCACCAGCCCTTCTTGGAGTGAGAACTATAGCAGCTTTACCTCTGGGACAGGTCTGGAACATTCTGCACATGTCCTGGAGAAAGGCGGGAAGGTCTTCAGCGCCACCCTCGGCCTAGTAGACATAGTGAAAGGGACTAACTCCTATTACAAGCTGCAACTTCTCGAGGATGACAAGGAGAGCAGGTGAGCCTGGGGCTAGAATGCCTGACCAGGGGTGGGCCTGTCCCTTGGCTTAATGCTGTGCTGTCCACCTTGTGAAACCAAAGTTGCTCCCAGACTGGGACCTGAGATCTAATCACAAAGAACCAAAATGTTTAAAATCTTTCTGTATAGAGGAGGGAGCCACTGCTACCAATTGTGTAACTGTCCTTGGGTGTGGCTTTACATGTTCTCCAAACTGGCTTTCCTTTTAGTCATTAACAGAATCAAGATTCAAGATTTTTTCCATTGTACATGTATTTTTAAGCTCTTGAGGCATACAAAATTTGGTGAGCACTGAACTTTTTTATTAATTGGAATTAGATCCAGAGCTTTGTACATGCTATACAAGTTCTCTACCATTGAGTTACATCCCTGAATTTACTCTTTGATGTTACTTTAAACTCCGTAATTACTAAAATGATCATGACCATTTTTCATTGTTTTAAAATTCTCCCTTTGTGCTAGAGATGTAGCTCACTGGTAGAGCATTTGCTTCACATACACAAGTCCCTGGGTTCTGTCCCCAGCACCCCAAAAATAAATAAAAGTTCTCCCTCACTGGATGGAAGCTCATCCTGGTATCTGACACCCCTCTTTACCCATTCATAGGTACTGGATATTCAGGTCCTGGGGCCGTGTGGGTACGGTGATTGGTAGTAACAAATTGGAGCAGATGCCATCCAAGGAGGATGCCATTGAACACTTTATGAAATTATATGAAGAAAAAACTGGGAATGCCTGGCACTCCAAAAACTTCACAAAGTATCCCAAAAAGTTCTACCCTTTGGAGATTGACTATGGCCAGGTAATTAATCACTTAATGTTCCTATACTGTCAACTTCTATTGAAAGGATGGGATGCCTTAGTCTTTAAAAGCCACATTATGGATCAGATAGGACCATGAGTGAATACCATCCAGTGTTCAGAGAATTAAATCCAATGGTTCACAAATTCTTGGAAAAAAAGAAAAGAAAAACTAACTCATCTGCTACCAAAGATATGAAAAGAAAACTCTGGAGCAATCTCTATGCATATAGAAGGCTTTTTATCTGAACCCAAGATTCATTGTAGATCATGTAACCCACTGTAGCATTGGGATAGAAATACAACAACTTGACATGCTGTGCCATGCTGAGTCCGTTTTTTTTTGTTTGGTTTGGTTTTGGTTTTTTTTGGTATGAGGGATTGAACTCAGGGGCACTCAACCACTGAGCCACATCCCCAGCCCTATTTTGTGTTTTATGTAGAGACAGGGTCTCACTGAGTTGCTTAGCACCTTGCCATTGCTAAGGCTGGCTTTGAACTCGCGATTCTCCTGTCTCAGCCTCTCAAAGTGCTGGGATTACAGGCTTGTGCCACCGCGCCCGGCTGTGAGTCAGTTTTTAATCCCAAATTATTCCTAATAGCTGTATTATATAGTTTGAGAGTGTACCTATATATGTCACCTGACAGCATTTAGTTTTCTTTTGTGTTCCTTCAAAGGATATGGGGAACAAAGTGCTAACCTTTTTAAAATAAGAATCTATTTACAATTCTAGTCCCAGCAACTCAGGAGGCTGAGGCAGGAGAATCACAAGTTCAAGGCCAGCCTCAGCAACTTAGACCCTATCTCAAAAGAACAAGACTGGAAATGTAGTTCAGTGATAAAGCACCCCTGGATTCAATCCCCAGTACTCCACCCCAGCTCCACTCCCCAAAAAAAAGAATCAATTACTCTTAGTGAGGAAAAGACACATTCATTTTATAAAAGGAAGGAGATTTGTATATGTGTACAGATTTTAATTCCAAATTTTGGGGACCTGGGATGTCTCAAGGGTAATTTTTTTCCTTCATAGGAGGTGTCATGAGCTCTCACACTATAAGTAGGATTTACCTTTTTATTTTATAGTATTAAGATGGAGACCTTGGACTTAGAGGCACAGAGGCTTTGTCTAACTCACTTGTGCCCCCTACAAAAAATAGAAACCATCCAGAATTAGCCACAGGTAAAGTCATGGTGTACATATCAGTCTAATTTGACTTCACATGTTTTTTCCCCACCATAAAATTGGATTCCTGCCTTCTGCCCTAAGGTGCCAGGAGTACTTCTTCATGTCTCTTAGAGCATCAATGTCCAATAGAAGCAGAATGTCAGCCACATGATAAATTTTAAAGTTTTTAGTAGCCACAGTTTTGTTTTTTGTTTTTGTTTTTGGTACCGGAGATTGAACTCAGGGGCACTTGACCACTGAGCCACATCCCCAGCCCTATTTTGTGTTTTATGTAGAGACAGGGTCTCACTGAGTTGCTTAGTGCCTCGCCTTTGCTGAGGCTGGCTTTGAACTCGCGATTCTCCTGTCTCAGCCTCCCTAAGTGCTGGGATTACAGGCTTGCGCCACCACGCCCGGCTAGTAGCCACAGTTCTAAAAGCAAAAAAGGAAAACAGTGAAATTAATCTTAGTAATTCACTTAACATAGTACGTGCAAAATATTCCTTTAACATGTGATTGATAACCAAATTATTAATGAGGAAACGTTTTCTGTATTGTCTGAAATCAAGTGTTTATTTTATACTCACAGGACTTAGTTTGGAGAAACTACAACTCAAAACCTCAGTAACTACATGTATTTCTGAGTAGCTACCATATTAAACTGCACTGATCGAGAGCATCACTTGTTAAGACCACATAGAATTTCATTCTGTGAATGGGCCAGAAATCATAGTTGATCAAATAGTTCCCTCCTATTTAGATCACTTCTAGACATTTGCTGTTATTATGCCAATACACATAAATATTTGTATGTTTCTGTAATTCCATTAGAAGTGGAATTCTTAGGTCAGAAGGAATGTGCACTTGATAAGGCTTTTTTAACACATTGGTAGTTTGCCCTCCAGTGAGTTCACTTTTAAGGCTCAGTACTACAGCATGGAGACTGGCTCCCTTGTAAAGGTGACAACAGCAGCCTTGAGCACTGGCAGCATGTTAGCTCTGCAGCTTGGATAAGCCAGGCAGATTCCAGATTCAAAGCCCTTCACTCCAAAAAAATGCCCAACACTGGATTAGTGGTTAGGTAATACAGTGTGATATTGACCTAACCTGTTTTCTCCAGGAGACAGGAATAAAGTCATATGTGGTATATTGAGGCCATGTAATTCCAGAGAGCAAGACCGAGGGGTGGGAAACTAAAGTAGAGGGGGAAGGAAGGTGAATGTTAGCATGTGCTTTTATTTTACACTGTCGAGCTGGCTGGCAGGAAATGAGACTGGGTACCAGATCTATTGGGACCTTAGAGATGTCTGTATAAACTTGTTCTTGCAACTGGCCCTTGAAAAAAGAATTTGTCCATAAGTCCCATGTCCCACCTTGGTCCAGGTTCACCTTCACAACTGCTTAGCACTTCCAGGTTGGGCCTGAGAAGGCACTGGAAGTTCCCACACAGAGTACCAGCAAGGCCAAGAAGAGTCAGCCCATGCAGATTCTTCCTTGTCAGCTGGAATAGGGATATGGAGCAGCGAGGAGTACATGGGAGAGCACAGGAATTATGTGCCCATGTGCAAAGCCACATGCACTTCTGACCTGTTGCCCAAGAAAAGCTAGCTCTCAGCTACTTCATTCCATGTCCTGTTGGCATGTCCCCCCAATAGCATCACCACTCTGCCTAGGCTGTCAGTTAAGTTCTCTTCCTGATTTTGTTTCTTCTTGAAGGATGAAGAAGCGGTGAAGAAGCTGACAGTAAATCCTGGCACCAAGTCCAAGCTCCCCAAACCAGTACAAGAGCTCATTAGGATGATCTTTGATGTGGAAAGTATGAAGAAAGCAATGGTGGAGTATGAGGTTGGTGCCTTTGATGATTTTGTCTGTGAGCATTTGCTGAGGGTAGTGATTGCGTGCTGAGCTGATGACGAGCTCTTTGGCTGTTCTTGTTTTCTCCTGTGCGCTTCTCAGAAACAAAACACAGGACACCAGCTTCTTGTACCTGCCCTTCTTTCTCAGAGAGTGAGAGTGTGGAGTCCTGTAGCTCTTGCCCTTTTGCCAAAGATCATTTGATTGATTTTGAAACATGTAATGTGTTGTAGAGACTGTCCCCAGGTCCCCAATCCCCTTGGTACTTTTTCCCCTCCTAGTTGACACGATGGCATGGGTAGGTCTGGTTCCTTTGGGGCTCAAGTAAACTGGCCAACTAGAATTGTCATGAAAAGTCTGAAATAGTCTGCTTAAAGAAAAAGCAAACTGTTAGTTTTCTATCACTGTGACAAAATACCTGAGACAGTCAACTTATTAGGGGAGAAAAATGTTAATTTCAGAGGTTTTGTCCATGGTAGCTTGGCCCTGTCACATTAGGCATGTGTTAGTGTGGTATCTCATGATAGAAGCACAAAATGCATAAAGCATGGCAGCCAGGGAGCAGAATAGATATGAAGGAGCAGGATCCCCAGGCCCCCCTCAAGGGCATACCTCCGTAACCTCACTTCCTTCCACTAGGCCCCACCTCCTAAAGGTTTCACCACCTCCAATAACATCGCAGGTTAGCAACCAGGCCTTTAGTATATAAGCCTTTGGGGGACATTTAAAATCCGAACCATAGCACTGCTATAACTAGCACCGCCAGAAGGCACACAGAGCCTCTGGCTCTTGCTTCCTCTGATAGAACATATACTAACTTTTTAAGAAAGGGGTGGGGTGGTGGTCAGTAGAGTTCGGGACTATAGGTAGAAGCCAAGCATTTCCTGTGTGTTCTGCACTTCACCTCCACTCTTCCCCAAAAGACAAGTGCAGAAGGGCTTCACATTCTCACTGCTGCCTACCTGGCAAACACACCCTCTTCCCCAGCTGCTGAGCCCAGAGGCTTCAGGCCGCTCTGGAAAACAAGCAGCTGCCGTGGGTATGTTTTTCCTGTGTCTTGGGCTCCTAGGAACTCAATGCAGAGGGTGAGATTCTTGGATTAACCAGCCATTCCAGTTAGGCTGCTCACCTCACCCTCATGTTCTATGACCCCCATGTTCTTCAACCCCATAGCCATCATAGATGCTAGGATGCTAGGACCAACCTAGCATCTCGCTGGCAGGAGCTCCGCCTAGCAGGACTGCTCTGACCCCGCAGCATTGAATTACATCCTCTGACAAGTTCAGAAAAGGCCAGGGCCCATTTGCACTGAAACATAAGCTGACTTCTGTCTGCGAGGTTCAGTAGTTTAAACAACTTTGGCATACCAAAAATGAAGTGCATGAAAGAGAAGAGAGAAGTTACTGGGGTAAGGGGAGGAGAAAAGGGTTTCTGTCTCATTCATGTTTTGAGGTCCATACATCATTTTTAGCCTTTTGTACTCTGGTATGTCTATACTTTACAGATGCTCTCAGCTAGCCTCAGACCCAAGTCTTTTCCTGTGAAATGACGTTTTTGTGTTGTTTTTTTATTTAGCTGGTTAAATAGCAGGAAGAGAAAGGCCTGCTGAGATACCAGAAGGCAACCTATGAGAAGTGTGGGGAAAGCAGGTGCCCACCTCTAACTTGGGGGAGCCTACATGGGATTGAGGTCAATAAACAGACACGGTGACCCTGGGGGCTTCATTCCCAGCAGCATGTGGACCTGGCACTTTCTGTGAAGATCTATATGCTCAGGACACACAAAGGGGAAGGGGAGGGCTGGGGTTGTTTGTAGCTCAGTGGTAGAGCACTTGCCTAGCTAGCATGTGTAAGGCACTGGGTTCAATCCTCAGCACCACATAAAAACAAATAAATAAAATAAAGGTATTGTGTCTATCTCCAACTAAAAATTTTTTTAATTTATTAAAAAAGGAGGTGGGGAGAGGAATCCAGACTGCAGCCCTAGGAGCCTCCTCTGGCTACAGCTATGACTGCAGAGAAGTGGCATTGCTCCCGCTTCTCCCTAAACTGGGCAGCTATGGAGCTGTCACTCCCAACCTCATGTCCAATACTGTGCCTGGGTTTCTTTTCCAGAATGCGGGGAGGGGATTTGTATTTTTTGAGTCCTTTTATCCTGCTGGCCTGTGTGTGCATGTTGAGGGGTATAAAGTTAGGGCAACTAGGTTTTTTGTTCTGTTTTGTTTCATTTGAACACCAGAATTACACAGCTTGGGGAGTATTTGCCCCTTCTGGGCATCTGTTCTTGCCCTGGTCACACTGTACTTGATGGAAACATCTTTTAGAGTTCTTTCTTTAGAACTATTTTTGAAGCCAATTGATAATCCACACTAACATCACTCTGTTCTTCTGTTGTACCTTGTTCTTGGCGACATCGATCGTCTACCTCTTCCCCAGAGTCGGCTCAACTATTTAACCCTTGCCAAAAATCAGATCTTCCCCCTCAGGGTGGAAGGTATTTGTATTGCAAGTGCAGAGAAGCATGCACGCTGGGGCTTGTGGCTATTAAATTAGAAGCTGTTGTCACTGATCCCTGGTTGCTGCCTAGTGAACTGAGCACCTTTAACATCCTCTTATTTAATTTTATCGCCATAGCAATCACTTTTCTAAAATTCCTGTTCAGTTCCGTCTTTGTTTCAGGGTACAGGAGGTGCTGGAAGACCAAAGATGGTTAAGGCACATTCTCAACTCCCAGCTCTGCCTTCCTATCGGGGTCTTTTGGGAAAGGCCAGGTGACAAATGCCTCAGGACATGGAGTGTGGGGTCCACTGGTACCTAGATGTTTCAACCTGGGGACTAGATGAACAACACAAGTAGAGTCTCTCACAGGGTAGAGTTGAATCTGTATCTTTCAAGGAAGGCGGCTCCATTTTACAAATGGGGAACAAGGTTGGTTGAAAGCAGCTACCTTCCTAGCTAACGTGATTGCTCAGGCCTTCTATCTACAAGTCCCATGCTTTTCTGCTGTAGCATGTAGCTTGCCTGCCTTAAGGGTCACTCCCTGAGTGGTATGAGCAGTGGCAGTAGTGTTGGAACCAATGTCTAACCTTTTGGGCTGATTGATTTGAATGAGGCAGCATTGATTGAAATATAAATAGATAAACACAAGTAGGTGTTCTTTTTTAAAAAACAAAAACCTTCTACCACTTGAAAATTCATGTCTTCTGTTTCTGGTCTGAAGCCTGGGGACTGCTGCCCAGGCTCTGGGATCCTGGGAAAGTAGCCTAAGGTGGGGAGCCATGACCAATGGGCCCTCATTCTCGCTTTGGAATTAGATGGGAATTATGCTATAATCTCTTCTAGAAATGTTGGGCTTTTTGAACATAGGGATGGGGCACTGGCTTATCCCAGCCATGAGTGAAGTGAGCAAGAATCTTCCAAACAAACCCCAATCCCCAAGGTGGGAAGGAGCTGTGCCCTCTGTTGAGTTGGGTCTCTGGGTCTCCTCAGGAAAGCCAGGCAGGCTTCAGGCTGCCTCCATTGGGGGCCCAAGAGGCCTACAGCAGGTGGGTGCTCAGTCCAGCCCTCCTGTCATCACACTGGTATGCTCAGCATTCACAGGGCACCCATTCTATCTCCTCAGATTGACCTTCAGAAAATGCCCTTGGGGAAGCTGAGCAAAAGGCAGATCCAGGCTGCGTACTCTATCCTCAGTGAAGTCCAGCAGGTGAGCAGGGGGCTGCCTGGGCATGTCACTTTCCATTCTAGTTCTACCAAAACTGAAGTACCAAATCACAATTCCTGAGGATTTGAAAATTTTTCAACTCAGAAGCTCTTAAGTACCTGCCACTGGCCAAAGATTATCATAAAACTTGTGAATAGCGCTTTTCAGATATGTAATAAACTTCCTATAAACTTGATGCACATTTTGGTTCTCCTATCTCTTAAAAACCTTGTAATTTTATTTTGTGTATCTGTAAGAGTTAGGCTGAGTTTGTTTTGCAGTTACTAAGAAGTCATCAAATAGAAAACATTTTCTTTCATTCATGTTCATTCAGCATTTATTTAGTATGTAGTCAAGGTCCTCCAGTCCTCAGAACCTTCAGGCTACATCCTAGAGAATTTGGAAGGTTCTGCTTAGATTTGGGAACAGGGTATGGGTTGGCTTGTGAAGAAACAAAAAGTTCCCAGGAAGCTGTAGTGTTGAGCCCAGGAAGAGGACTTTCTGACTGGTGCTGAGGAAAGGGCCCTGAAAGAAAGCTGTTAAATCCAGTTACAGCCAGACATGGTGAGGATCTCAACTACTCAATAGGCTGAGGCAGGAGGATCACAAGTTCAAGGCCAGCCTCTGAAACTTAGTGAGACCCTGTCTCAAAAAACAAAAAAGGGCTGGGATGTGGCTTAGTGGCTAAGAGTTACTGGGTTCAGTCCCTGATATCCACCCACCCCCCGGCCCCCAAAATCCAGTTACAGCTGGCCAGAGCAATCAGTTCTTTTCCTGTTATCCACTGGGTGAGAACATTCAAGGCTTTTCTCAGCACAATCTTTCCCTATTCCAGAAGCACTGGATGTAAGGGCTGTAATAGCCTCCTTCCCCATTACACAGAACAAGCCTCTGGCACATAGAAGTTTTGCAGCCTGGAAAAGTCCACACCAGTGTGAGAAGTAGACCTTCACTAGTACTAGTGAGGGTAAGAGTACTAGTACTATTACCCCATGACCATCCTGTGATCACATAGACTGCCAAACATGCAGTATCCTGGTGGTCCAGCTTTTCATGCATTTATTGAGCATCCTCTGTATATGGGCACTAAGTGACATTATGTCAGTAGGGATTGCTTAGCGTCTCTGTGCCTGGCCACCTGGACCTTCATATCCACCTCAAAAATGGGATCAGTGGATAAAAGAGGACTTGACTGAATTTTATAACAATGGGACCCCCCCAACTTGATGAAAAAACTTCAAAGTTGAAGAAACTTTTACAGCAGTAGCTATGAGCCCACCATCTAGATTTTACAATTGATGTTTTACATTTGATGGGGGGCAGGTTTAGTTATATAATAGCATGGTTCTTTGTACAAAATGAATTGTCACATGATGGGAAGCCCATCATGTTGAGCCCTGCTATTAGAAAGCAGCGGTTTCTACCCTGCTCAGTGGTGTCACACCAGCAGGAACATGGTCTTCTGATCATTTCCCCACACATCCTGGCTTGATGGCTCATGCATGCAACAAACTACCTGTAGACTTGGCTGCAGCACCCACTCTCTAGAGGAGAAAGTCTGGCCAAATTCTGGGTCTTGGAGTTGTTGCCTCTGAGTCTTACATTTTTTTTCTCCCCTCTTCTCCAGGCAGTGTCTCAGGGTAGCAGCGACTCCCAGATCCTGGATCTCTCAAATCGCTTCTACACTTTGATCCCCCATGACTTTGGGATGAAGAAGCCCCCGCTCCTGAACAATGCAGACAGTGTGCAGGTAGTGCTGAGGCTTGGGAGGAAGCCCAAGTTACTGGGCTAGGCCTTGCTCCCTTGCAGCTATCCGCCTCCTCATGGTCCCTGGGGGCAGAACCACCTCCAGGACCTCATTTTGAAATGAAGCTTCTACCCACATTGATGGAAACAGAGCCACAGGGCATAAATTATTATTTTTCTTGCCTTTGCTCTAGCAGGTCAATTTGGGAGGAGCCACTGGGCAAGGAGATCCTTTGTCTACTTGCTCATAAGGAGCCCATGAGAGTTCCTGACTGAGTTATGGCTTTGTAGCATCCTTAGTGTAAAGTGCCCACCTACCATTAGTAGGCAAACTTCCACTTAACTCCTCCAGGCATTGAGGCATGATTGATACTCCCAGAAATGCTGTGACAGATGATAGGCTGATCCTGACCAGCAGGGAGGCCTCCCCTTCACTGTGTTGGACACTGTCTGTACTCAATTTCTGTGCCAAAGGTGGAGTGAATCTGTCACCCTCAACTTGGCACTTAACTCTGGGTCGGTCTTTTGTCCCTCCAGGCCAAGGTGGAAATGCTGGACAACCTCCTGGACATTGAGGTAGCCTACAGTTTGCTTAGGGGTGGATCTGATGACAGTAGCAAGGACCCCATTGATGTCAACTATGAGAAGCTCAAAACTGACATTAAGGTAAGAGGGCCAGCCCTTCCCCAAACATCTTAAGCACTTATCCCAAGAGCAGTGGTTCCAAACTTGAATGTACACCAGAATGTCCTGGAGAGCTCATTGAAACACAGATTGCTATAAGTATGCTTTTCTAATAAATTCCCAGGTGTTACTGGTGGTCCTTTGAGACCCTCGGGACATTTAACCTATAGACAGGCACCTGGTTTGCAAGGCAGGCTTCCAAGCTCACACCTCTTGGCTTGGTGTGGAGACTCATTTTTGAGAACTCTTGTCAGAAGTTTTCTCTCTTCTTCTTCTTCCTCCCCCTCTTTTTCTCTTTCTTCCTCTCCCTCCCTCTCCTTCAAAGCAAACCAGAGGGTGGCATGAGCTTGTAATTTCCAATGTTCCACTTAGAAGTGAAATGCCCAGTGACAACTATAAGGAAAATATGTGCCTGAGCTTATTTTTTCCTGAAGCCAAAACAGCCCAGATTGGCGCACGCGTCCTTGAACATGAGTGCATTGGACACTCAACACAGAAATCACCCTGCTACTTGGGCCAATCAGAGGAAGGATCTGTGCCTCAGCTCCTGACTTGTCCTGAGCTTGGCTTCGTCGCCTGTGTGCCGCGATTTCTTCAACCACTGCTTCCCTCCTTGTGGTGTGGCAGGGGCTCAAGTGTACTGTAGCATTGATCCAGAGCCAGTTTTTCTCACTTAGGACAAAGCACAGGTCTAGGGTCCAAGCAGGGTAAAACACCAGATGTCCCTTTTTTTTCCTTTCTTGATGGGAAAGCTGTGGGTTCTTGGTGAAGAGGTTCTTTTTATTTGTTTATAATTTTTGAAGATTTTAGTTAAGAGGCAGCAAGGAGCCAGGCACAGTGGCACACGCCTATAATCCCAGTTACTCCAGGGACTGAGGCAAAAGGATCACAGGTTAAGGCCACGCTGGGCAGCTTAATGAGACTTTGTCTTAAAAAATAAAAAGCCGGGTGCGGTGGCTCAGCACTTAAGGAGGCTGAGACAGGAGATTGGCGAGTTCAAAGCCAGCCTCAGCAAGGGCGAGGCGCTAAGCAACTCAGTGAGACCCTGTCTCTACATAAAACACAAAAAATAGAGCTGAGGATGTGGCTCAGTGGTCGAGTGGCCCTGAGTTCAATCTCCAGTACCTAAAAAATAAAAAAATAAAAAGTAGTTGGGTGTTATGGCACAGGCCTATAATCCTAGCAACTCAAGAGACAGAGACAAGAGGATCACAAGTTCAAGGCTGCTTCAGCAACTTAGCGAGACCCTATCTCCAATTTTAAAAAATAAAAATAAGGGCTAAGAATGTAGCTCAGTGGTAAGGTGCCCCTGGTTCATTCCCCAGTATCAAAAACAAGCAAACAGACAACGTTAAGAAAGACCAGGATTTCTGTATTTTCCAAACTTTAAATAAGAGTGTAGAAACATAAGACACAGCCTCCTTCCATGATAGATTCGGGTTTCTTTAATGTAGATTATATTATGCATGTACTCTGAGCCAGCCATAATATGGGTGGCTATGGAGATTAAAGACTGAGCATTTGGCCTTAAAACCCCAAGAGTTGATTAGACCCTTGTCACTTGTAATTGCATGGCATCATCTTATCAGTGAGCTGGACTGGTATTTCCTGGGCGTTGGTTCCTGATTCTGGGATCTCCTACTTCACTGACATTGAGCCCCATATTTCTAGCCTTTCGGATACCAAAATGCATAGGATTTTAAGGGAATCCTGTCTGTCCAACTAGATGAAGAAGTGGATGCTCAGGAAGCTGGCACTGTGGGCCTAGAGCCTGCCAAGTTCTTTGAACACAGGCACTTGGTCCTGGTGTCTTTTGAGTTTATATATTATCTTCCTGCCTCCCTGTGGTCTCCCTTGCTCTAATCCCAAAATGCCTGTCCTCTAGGTAGTTGACAAAGACTCTGAAGAAGCAGAGATCATCAGGAAGTATGTTAAGAACACCCATGCGACCACGCACAATGCCTATGACCTGGAAGTTGTGGATGTAAGAACCCTTCTCCCTGCCCCCTTATGTCCTGCCAGCTTCCCTGCCCACTCCTCCAACCTGTGCCTGGGTAGAAAAGATCAGTCTGCTTGCCTTTCAGTTACCAGAGGAAGTGATTCATTTGTCTATTGAGCAGAAAAATTAGTAGTCTTATAGTTTGGGGGTGGCTTTTCATTGTTTTTAAAGCACATTTCCATTCCCCAGACCTGATTTTAGAATCAGAAAGTATGATTATCAGAGGTTCAAGATAAAATCCTGCAGTGTGTATCTACTGCACTGTAGTGCTAGTTTTCATAGATAGTCCCTGTTGAGTGGGATCTTGATGACTTGTGTCACTCTATCTGAGCTTGGTGGAAAGCATCTTCTATTCTGCAACAGACCCCTTTTAATTTCTAGCTACAGACAGGTGGTCAGCCTCCAGTATCCAGCCAGATCTTTCGTTTAACCAGATTAACAGGCAGTTGCTTTTGTTTCTCCCCTTTGTTAATATCCGCCCAGATCTTTAAGATAGAGCGTGAAGGGGAAAGCCAACGCTACAAACCCTTCAAGCAGCTTCACAATCGAAGGTTGCTATGGCATGGGTCCAGGACCACCAACTTTGCTGGGATCCTGTCCCAGGGTCTGCGGATAGCCCCACCTGAAGCACCTGTGGTATGTGCCTGGCCTGGGGAGGTGTGGGCAGCACAGGGTAAGTGACACCTGTACCCACAAAGAGCTTGCAAGTACTTAGACTGGAGTGCATGTGTCCCCTGTGAACAAGGGCCCTTATTTAAAAATGTGTTGGCTCAGCTATGACTGCTCAAGTGGACTTCTTTTAGACATCCTTTTTCCAGCCCCATAGCTATAGCCCCAGTAGTGCCTTCACTTTTATACCTCAGGTCCCAGCCCTGTCAAAGGTACAACTGCACAGGCATCAAATGTAATTTCTGGAACAAAAGCAGTAAAGTGTCCAGGCCAGGGATGCTGTGGATGCTAATTAAATGTGTTGACATGCAAAGAGTGGGCATTGACCACAGGCCAGCCTGAGTCCAGATCTGCCTCTACCACTTCCCAGCTGGCAGCCTCCATGAACTTGTCTTTTGATCATCAATAAAATGGATAATAACGAGCAAATCATTACCCAGACACAGGGATCTGGGTTATAGAAGGGACCAGCCGGACAAGATCTTAGAGATGGCCTTCCAGGCCTTGTTTTACCACTGTGGAGAGTTGAGGTATGAAGAAGTTTAATGACTCACTAGTATTGTGTAGTGGTCTATGACTGGGCCAATGACCCAAATTCTAAACCTTGTGTTTCACTTATATAGAAGGGAATAGAAATAATAGCCAGTGTTCTTGGGTGTGTACACGTGCCTGGCACTAATCTAAGCTAAAATTTATTATTGCATTTAATCTTTACATTAGCCCCATGAGATTATTTTCCCCAATGAAGGAAAGAGGAAAGTAGAATCTGAAAGGTTAAGTAACTTCCTCAGTATCCAGGAGCTTGTGGGCTCCAGCTTGTTAGAAATGATGGATTGCTGATGGCCCTTAGCTGGGTGCCAAGCCAAAGTCAGCACTCAGTAACTGGCCTAACTTCCCATTAGGTTTTCAGCTGTCCCTTTTCCATTCCTGCAGACAGGCTACATGTTTGGCAAAGGGATCTATTTTGCCGACATGGTCTCAAAGAGTGCCAACTACTGCCACACTTCTCAGGGAGACCCAATAGGCTTAATCCTGTTGGGAGAAGTTGCCCTTGGAAACATGTAAGTAGACCTGGCTTTGAGGCCAAAGGCACTTAATGGGAACAGGTAGAATAGGCTGAGGGAAAGAATCCTTTTGCCTGGGAAGTGACCATGGGAATTCCCTACCAGAGCTGGACACGGTGGCACACACTTGTAATCCCAGCAGCTGGAGAAGCTGAGACAGGAGGATCATAAGTTCAAAGCCAGCCTCAGCAACAGCAAGGCACTAAGTAACTCAGACCGTCTCTAAATAAAATACAAAATAGGGCTGGGGGTGTGGCTCAGTGGTTGAGTGCCCCTGAGTTCAATCCCCAGTACCAAAAGAAAAAGAAAAAAGAAAAAATAAATTCCCTACCAGTTAGAACTCTTCTTAAAAGAATCAGAGACCAATTCAAACCAAGGGAACAAGGGAGAAAGAGAGATGCCTCAGAAAATGTAAGGACAGGAGTACAACCAGGCCTCAGGAACCAGCAGTATCTATTCTCCCTCTGGACTGGGAAGCAGAGGTTAAATCACACATAACTCCCTTCTGCCTCCCACCAGTATTTAGATTTTCTGAGACCATCAGAGATGGAACTGGAGTCTTAGTCTCAGTTCCAAATTCTCCACAGAGAAAATCTGATTAGTCTGGCTTGGTTCAGGCATCCACTCTGATTCTATCAGAAAGAGGAAGGTCATGTAATAGGCCAGAGGTCCAGGGATTGTTGGCTCAGATAAAAACCTCCAAAGCTGCTGGCCACAGCTCCAAACAGGACCTTTCCTTGAAAGTGGCTCCCCAGCAGTGATCATTAAACAACTGTTTAGGAAGAACTGCACCTGCAGGTTCTGGAGCAGTGCCAGAAACTTGGGGGAGGGAGTTTCCAGCAGTGAAGGTGGACTGGGTTCTCCAGGTCTTTAATTCATTTAACATTGTTCTGCTGATTAATCTGTTGATTTTGAGAGCCCATGTCTTGGGGGATCTCCTGAGACTGTCCTGTCTTGAATAGGTATGAACTGAAGCATGCTTCGCATATCAGCAAATTACCCAAGGGCAAACACAGTGTCAAAGGTAATGTGTAGCCAGAGCTGCTACATCCCAGGGACCCTAGGTTGGTGGGGTGGGCGGTATTTCCTCCAAAGGCTATTATTCTTGGGTTTGGGAGTGAAACAGCCAGAGATTGTTTTCAAATTAAAAAGAAGTTTCCCTCTCTGTGGCTACCACTAGTATCACAAATGCCATAGGTCATTATCAGTATGAGTACCAGTAACCAGGGGCATTCACTGGCTTAACCTAACTGTCCTAGCTATAGCAGGCAAGAAGGGGCCTCAGGTGACAGTGGCACCTGCAGCACCTTGGATTATTGGAGTTGGTGGCATATGATACTTAAAGACTCTGAACTGCCAGGTGTAAGTGACTGCTGTGCAGTTCTCTTCATCCCCGTGATCCCATAGGGGTCAGCTGTCAGTCTTCTCAACTCAGAACCAGTTACAATTGATACTATAATAGGATCCTCAATTTACAGATTTCTGACAAAGGATAAGGAATGAAATTTGTATGCTTAAAATGAGAACCCTTACCCAGCCTAAAGTAGCCCTCACATCCCTGGGACATTTTTAGATCCATTCTCAATTCCTATCATTTGCATCTTCTGTTTTTCAGGTTTGGGCAAAACTACACCTGACCCTTCAGCTAGTATTACTCTGGAGGGTGTAGAGGTTCCTCTCGGGACCGGGATCTCATCAGGTGTTAATGACACCTGCCTACTATATAATGAGTATCCTTTCATGAATGTGTTGCATGTGAGCACAGAGGAACGCTCTGGAGTCATAGAGTGGTTTACATGTGCACAGATCACCAGGGCACACTGATTAGATGTCCTACAGTGGGTTTTATGGTGACTGTGACCCCTGCATGGTCTCCCTGTATGGAGTGAAAGGTCTGGCTCTCCACCTGTAGAACTAAGCCTGGCTCACAGGGCACGAGCCTTTCCCACATTTGATTGGCTCTTTGTCTGTATAAGGGCCCTCACTCAGCCCCACAGAGAAGCCCCAAGGGTGACTTGCTTATAGCATCCTGTCTTCCCTGAGGAAGGAACAGGACACAAACAGCACTGTCGGCTCCTTGACACGCTTCCCTCCAGGTACATTGTCTATGATATTGCTCAGGTAAATCTGAAGTATCTGCTGAAACTGAAATTCAACTTTAAGACATCCCTGTGGTAAATTGGGAGAAGTGAGTCGCACCCTGGTGACTCTGGTATGAATTCACCGAGTGTGCTCACACACCAACACACCCAGCAGAGGTTTTGCAACACACAACCTCAACTAAGTTGCCAATGGATGTTACCTTTACTAAATCTCCTTAGAAAGGGTTTTTATATGAACAGGTTAAAAGATTTTTCCCAACTTTTCAAATCCTTTGTTTTATGATGCTTTGGGGGGTTTGGGGGTTTTATCCAGCCAGGCACAGCCCTGATAGATACAGCCAGCAGTAGAGGAAAAGTTGGGGAGAGGTTTTTGTTTTGTTTGCTTAGACTAGTCCTATGGAAAAAAACCAAGCCACGTTACAGCATCTGCCTTACTGGTTTCCCAAGGGACGGAAACTGTGTTTCCACCCTTTTTTCTAAGTGTTCATCTTTAGTTTTAATTTTGGCAAAATGTGAAACATTTATTTTGAGCTAAAAATAAAAACTAATTTCATACTATTTAGATTTTCTTTTTTTTATCTTGTACTTGTTATTCTCATTTTAAGTTTTTGTGTTATTTGGATTTTTGTTGGTGGATGTGGGGAGACCCAAAGGAGGAACTTTAGTTCCTGTTATAAACAAAGAGAAGTTTTTCTAGAAATACTTGAACATGGAAGATCTCAAAATATGTAGTACAGTAAATTAAAAGTTGCATTTGAAATTCTTGGCTTGCCTATCAGCAATTTTATCTTCCAAATTAAAACCATCTATATTCACCAATATTCACTCAAGGGCTAAGAGTCATTCTTGATTAAAATGTAAATGGCTTCTGTACTCGTGTGTCTGGTCTTATTCTGACTACGGATATGGTTAATCTTCACAGTACAGGGTCTGCAGAGACCATAGGGATATTGCTTCTGCCCCTATCTCTGAAACCCCAGAATGCCAGGCAATAAACCAGGTATCTCCCAGTGGGAATGCCCCATCTGAGAGACAGAAAACCAAACACCAAGCTTAGGAAGGTCTTGTTTTTCTTTAGCTTATCAGATACATTGTGAGAAAGCTCATGTTATCCTGGCCTTTGAAAAATTTACATAAACCACATTGCATCATAGAATTGCCTTGTATTTAACAATGATACTTATGTTTGCATTTATGTTCCAAAGTCAGGGCTGCATCTTAAATGTCACTTCTGACCTTTTACAGAAGGGGAATGGGAGATGCAGGCAAGAGAAAGCAGCCACCAATAGCAGAAAACAACAGAGGGCTCACCCTGGAAAGATTGCAAAGCCCTGGGGATTAGGTTCTAGGAACCCTTCCCCAGCAGAGCAGGGGAGATGAGCTAAGTGGGCTGCTGTCTCAGTGTGACCTCTGGGATTTGGAGTGAGGGAAACCAAGGACAGAACTCGTTCAGGACAGGAAAAGAAGAAAACCACTGAGGTTTTCTCTGAGTTGAGCTGCTAATGATTAAACAGGTGTCATTTATGAGCTGTAGCTATGTCCTACAGGGGCCAGGATTATGACCTCATACAGTTTAACTGTGAGGGCCATACAAACCATAGCTAAGGTGTCAGATTTCAGATAGAAAAATAGGTAAGTCAGTTTGATGGCAATTATTAAGTTCTTACCTTTTTATTTTTAAACCTGGAACCTTCTCTTCAGATATTAGCCATTCAGTCAAGCTCATCAGTTCCCTGCATCCTGAATGTTCTGTGCTTTTCAGGTATTTTAACATCACAGAAAAGCAATTACCTTCACAGTACCTGACTGAGTATTTTTAGGTTGGAATGACTTAATGGGTTCCCTGTAATCAAAACTGATTTCTAAAGAGAGATTCATATTTCTAACTCTTGTATTTTTATTCTAAAAGAGAACCTACCATATTATGTCGCAGCATTTATATGCTCCTTTAAGCCTTACCTGAGAATAGCAGCTACAACATAATTAGTTGATTTAAAAATTAAAAGCCAGGGCTGGACTTGTATGTAGCTCAGAGTAGAACATTACCTACCATGCATGAGGTCCTGGGTTTCATCATCAACACTGCAAAAAATTATATATTCAAAACCAGCCTAATGCAGAGTGCTTCACAAGAGAACGGGTGACCTACCTTTGTGCCTGAAAACGGGAATGCCCTTGGATGGCAGTAGCTGCTCAACCAGTACTTAGCTCATGTTTCAGACCACACTGTTCCACACAGTGATGCATGCATAGGTTTACAAAGGTTCTAAGAAGCATCATTGTGGTGTGTCAGACAATGGATTCTGCATTGGTGATTCTCTTCTACACTTTGTGTCTTGCATGGTCTGGGAGGTAGAAAAGGGCTCATCTCAGAGCATTCTATAAAGTTGCTGTAGAGTGATTTGCATGGAATTTCACTTCAGTGGTATAAACCTCATACCTTGTGCTTTTAGGAATAAATTCAAGCCAAATGAAATTTAGTGGTAACGTGGTCCCTGATGTGTGCATAGTGTATATTCTGTATTAATTGTTCACACTGACATCCTGGAAGTGCCTTCAGAAACCTGTATCTTCTCACCACTGGGATTTGTGCATTAAGAATGGTTTCTTGGAGCTGGGATTGTGGCTCAGTGGTAGAGCGCTTGCCTTGCATGCGTGAGGCACTGGGTTCAATCCTCAGCACCACATAAAAATAAATAAATATTTTTTTTTTTAATGGTTTTCTTGCCTGGTGCACACCTGTAATTCCAACAACTTGGAAGATTGAGGAAGAAGGAGCACAAGTTCAAGTTCAGCCTGGGCAACTTAGACTGTCTCAAAATTTAAAAGAAGAAAAAGGGCTAGGGATGTAGCTCAGTGGTAGAATACCCCTAGGTTCAATCCCCAGTCCCTAGTACCACAGGGTTAGGGTGTATAGTCCCATGGCTCTCTGTCCCTCCCTGTTCAACAGGCAGCAGCATCTTCTCATGCAGTGTCAGCCACGTCCACAAGACACAAGCAAATGGACTTAACCCTGTTGGACACCCGATCACCACAGATCAACTGGTAACATGGATATTGTTGGCATCAGTGACCTTTTTATTCACCTCAACTGCATTGTCTACTTGTTCCACAATGATTTGACCCATGGCAAGTTCATTGACACAGTCAAGACAGAATGGGAAGTTTGTCATCAACAGAAAGTCCATCTTCATCTCCTAGGAGCAAGATCTCACCAACATTAAATGGGGTGACGCTGGTGCTGAATATGTTGTCCATTGGTGTCTTTACTACCATGGAGAAGTTCAGGGCTTATTTGAAGGGTGGCAACAAAACGGGTCATCTCTGCCTCTTTTGCAGATACTCATGTGTTTTGTGAATGAGAAGTACAACTCCCTCAAGATGTCACCAATGCCTCTACCACCAATGGCTTAGCCCCCATGATTAAGTTTGACGTTTTGGATGGCCCTTCTGGAAACTGGCATGATAGCCATGGAGCTGCCCAGAACATCCTTGCCTCCACTGGCACTGCCAAGGCTGTGGGCAAGGTAAGCACTGAATTGAGAGGAAGCTCACTGGCATAGTCTTATCTGTGCCCATCCCCAAGGTGTCAGTCATGGATCTGACCTGCCACCAGGAGAAACCTGTCAAATATGAAGACATCAAGAAGGTGGTAGCCGGGTGCGGTGGCGCAAGCCTGTAATCTCAGCACTTAGGGAGGTTGAGACAGGAGAATTCGCAAGTTTAAAGCCATCTTCAGCAATGTCAAGGTGCTAAGCAACTCAGTGAGACCCTGTCTCTACATAAAACACAAAATAGGGCTGTGGCTCGGTGGTTGAGTGCCCCTGAGTTCAATCTCCAGTACCAAAAAAAAAAAAAAAAAAAG